>BQNB010009884.1:0-85566 GCA_026074375.1 Tanacetum coccineum
TTTACCAAACCGAAACTTGCACAACAACAATGCAAAAAACTTAACTCCCGCGGCAACGTGCGGGTTAAATTCCAACTCGTTCTGTATTAATATTGGAATGATGGAGGACTGTTACTCATGTTTTTAATTGGGCTGTTACAATGGGCTACTTGAATGCGCGCTTTTACAATTTGAGTGAATTGAAAAATGCATAAGGTAACGATTGACTAATTGTTTTATATATTTCCTAATCAAGAAATGTTTATTACTTAAAAATTTTAAAACTTCTAATTTTGAATTGGCTAAATGCTTTATAAAATAGTAGAGATAGTAGAGATTGTCTTGTGTTTATACTTGCATTGTGTTGATAAGTTTTCATTCAACCTCCCAATTATTAGTGTTGTACAATTATTATTGTTACGTATCATATTGCATCACACTTGATTAGTTATTTGATACAATAAGTAAAGTTTATAAAAAAGAAATGTGTTCACTTCCCTCTACGTTTCCGCACACTTGATGTAACCCTCACAGTTGCTCAAATCCTCCCTTTCGCTTGTAGAGATTTTTCACCTCGATCACTAGTCAAATTTGCAAATCAAAATCATAAAGGAAACAAGATCCATCCCTCCGCAGTGTGGTCACCGGTCTATATCGATGGAGAGAGCTCGGGGCACATTTTTGTTTGTTCGATAATATTAGAAAATTTATATCAAATGCCATAATTTTTCATTACCAGATATATAAATGCAACTTATGTAACAGAGATCAAAGCTATTTCTCACCTATGGATTCATGGCAGAAGTCACGGCAACATTCCTAACTGGAATGATTGGGTGTTAAACCCGTGGTGTAGGACATGATAGTGGTGCCTTGGTGTTGTTTCTTTTTATAGTGGTGTTTGGTTGTTTCTTATTTCTTGTTGTCTAGCTTCTTGCTAGCCGTTTTTGTGTTTTTAATAAAATTCCGCTATTCGAAAAAAAAAATGCAACTTATGTCTTACCGCAGCCTATAGTCCTTTGACCGAAAAAAATGCATCGTCTATCCTTAAGTGGGAAACGTTTTCTGTCGTTGGTCCCCCCTTCTAACGAACATCAGTAACGCTCGTTAACCAGCTAAACATGACATACAAGTGGGGGGTATTTTCGTCATTTAACCTTAGGCTTTATAAATTCCTAAACTCTACACATATCTATCATCTTTCTCCGTGCTTCTCCCTCGTCTTTTATTTCTCTTTTTTTTTACTTCTAGTCTTTTATAAACATCAATATATCATACCAACACCAATCAAAACTTTACACACCAAGATCCAATATCAAATCTTAAATTCGTACATATATCTAAAAAACATAAGAAAATCACATTAAATCAAAACAAAACAACTCACTGTGAAGTTTCTATCACAAAAATTCTAATCTTTAACACCCAAAATCACATATTCCCATGTTTTTTAGTTTCATCATACCAAAAACATCACTAATGATCTTATCATCTTCAACAAAACCTAAAACCACTACCTAGCTCAACCGTCGCGACCACCAAATACGACGTCGCCACCACCACCACCACAGTCAAAACCCCTCATATCCACCCATCGGTTGCCGCCGTTTCTATGGGTAGTACAATATGTAATATTAATCATGTTCTGTTTTTCAGTTGGTGGTTTAATTGGTTTGAATGAATTTTTTTGATATGGGGTCTTGGTATAAGTAAGGTTTTAAAGGGTTTCTAGCTCGGATTTAATTTTGATTAGTGGGTACTCGATTGAAACAATTTATTTGGTGGGTTTCATT
This sequence comes from Tanacetum coccineum, assembly GCA_026074375.1. Lineage (NCBI taxonomy): Eukaryota > Viridiplantae > Streptophyta > Magnoliopsida > Asterales > Asteraceae > Tanacetum > Tanacetum coccineum. Next base: position 1,773 of record BQNB010009884.1, read on the forward strand.
TTTTTATATCGATTTAAATTTTGATTTCATGTTTGGTGATTTAATTGGTTGGTGGTTGAATGGGTTACTATCCTTTTTTTATTCAATGTTTTGTTTTTGGTTTATTTCAGTTTTATATACATAGTTAAATGTTTACATTGTTCATGACTTTTGAAATGAGTTGAGATTTTTTCGTTTTTCTAAGGTTTTGATTTGGTTGATGAGTGGTTGATCGAGAAGATTAAATAGTGAAGGATGATGTTGCTGGTGGTGACGAATCTAATGGTTCAGGAGGGTTCGGCAACGGTATGTGGTGGTAGTGATGGCGGGGGTGGTGGTGATTTTTATGATATGGGTTTTAGGCTGTTGTGTATATTATGGAATAAAATTGTAAGTTTAAATGTTGTATAGTTTCTTGATAAGTTAGTGTGATATGTTTGTTTTTCAGATTTTTTGTGGTGTTGATTTCAGGGAGTTTGTGATGTTGTCGGAGGTCTGCGTGGCTAAACAGTGGGGAGGTGGTTGTGTGAAGATGAAGATGATGAAGAATGCAAATTAATTCAGTAAGATTTATTGATGGTGGTGGGGCCCACTATTAGTATTTAAGTATGTTTAATTGATGATGAGTCAAAGAATAAATGATACGGAGTAATAATACTTTGACCTCATCATATGCAGCCTTTAAATGACAAAAACACCCTTAAGTGTTTTTACTTAACATACGTTACTGAGGGCCGTTAAATGAAGGGACCAAACAGAAAACGTTTTCCACTTAAGGACGGACGGTGCATTTTTTTCGGTCAAAGGACTATAGGCTGCGGTCAACGCAAACCACAAGGACGAACGGTGTAGTTTACTCTTATAAATATTTTGTGGATATAGCATTTTTCTTATATTAATCAATATCTTTTCACTCACTGTCATTATCTTTGGTTCATCCGCAACTTGGTCTTCAATAACTAATTAACTCAATTTCTTTGACCTATCCTCGTATTCTAGGACATTTAACATCCAATCTATTTCATTAGCAAAAATTTTAAACTTAGTTTGCTAGCTAATTCCCAACATGTTGACATTATATAATTGCTATTTTTCCCGTTGCCGGCAAGTCGTCTTCGTCAATCCAAAATGTCTTTTTCTATAATTTGTACATGTATCCTAGAAATTTACAAATTATTCTTCATAGAAAAAAAAAGTTTAAATCAAGACAAAAGTAAAGGGGTGCTTGTTGGGGTTTTAAAGGGTAAGGAATGACAATAGTAATGAAAAGTGATGGTTGATTCTTTATAATGCAATCACTTATTCTTTGAAAGTGGGTAATACCCCGTTACCCAACAAATTGGGGGTATTAAAAATTCATTACTTTGTTTCATTGTTAAAGTGCGCATGTCCCACGATCTGCTGCTCCTAAATTCGTGGTAACATTTATTTTATTCGGTGAGAATAAAATAAAAATGAGAAGAATAAGAAGGAATTTTGCCACACATTTTAAATATAAGAGAGAAAATCAAGGGGAGATGCATGAGTTTTTGTAGGTGCATCTTATATGTGTGGTTGTGGTTTCTTCTTATCATTCTTATTTTAATTTATCTTCTCATTTAATCCTAACTCTAACAATATATATCTATTTCAAATATATAAAAACGTGTAATTTGTTATATATTTACATAGCATACACATGATTTATATGAATGTATATTATAATCACTTTTGCAAGTCTAAAATACATATCTTATCTTACTGGCTATACTTATATATTTAAAATCGATATATGTATGTGTAATTTTTTTTTACAAGTACCATGTATTTAGTTAGTAGTATACATATATTGTTAGGATTTATTATATTAACCAACCAAGCAACATCAATGCAATGAAATTCTTCATTATATTCTTTTGTATACCCTTTGCATACCTTTTGCTTTACTCTTTCCCATTTCTTGGTTTGAACCATGCGCACCCTAACTCTATATAAATGCAAATATAAGGAGGTTTAATTAATAAAAACCATAAACATCACAAAATGGAGAACAAGCCCATCCCACAATTTCAATCTTCTTTAGGTTTCATTGGAATCATTAAGGAGTCTTTCAAAACCGCAATCCGAAATCAGAAGTTATTGGTTCCAACCCTACTCCTTGTGTTTCTTACATCTTCCCAGTTAGATTTTGCTCAGAAGACTTTGCTTGCACCTGTCGTTAGAGATTTTTTGTTGCAGTTGGGTAAACACCCGTACATAGTTCAGGATTTTACTTATAGTACTATTGATCATCATATTTATGATGGCGCACTTGACGGCCTTCGTGAGATCCTCCTTGCAAAATTCGTGCTCATGGCCATTGCTTCTATTATCACACTAGTTTTCTTGATTGTCAGCGTTTCATCGACATATGAAGCGTACACTGCTAAACTATTAGGCCCAAAAGACATTTTTTTGAAAATTAAAGAAAGTTGGAAAAGACCAATAGTAACTAGCTTTTATATGACTTTGCTCAGTTTAGGTCTTGCCTTCTTTTACACAACTTCTATCGTCGTATCGTCCATCTTGGCTGTAAATTCATGTGCAATGATGATCTTAGGAGCTATGATCACTCTATCAATCCCAATTTGCTACTATTACGTAGCTACTCTTTGGACGGTAAGCATGATTGTTTCTGTTTTAGAAGATGGTGTTGGTGGTCTTAAAGCAATTTGGAGGGCTGCAGAGCTAATCAAAGGCAAAAGACTACAAGCATCACTGATGATGGTTCTTTTTTCTATTGCCTATGGTTTGGTTCTTTTGATGGCTACTTTTCTTAGAAGCTATAGTCGATCCATGAGTGCACCCCTGGTTATCATGATTCCTTTCACAAACGGTTTCTATTGCCTATTAAAACTATTTATGTTTGTAGTTTACACCGTTTTCTACCATGAACGTAGAACAAGCCATGATGAGAAGGAATGGAAAGGCGTTTATATTCCCATTACTTCTGGTGACGTTTAGTGCTTTAACGGTGTCTGCCTTTGCCAAAATATAGTAGTAAATAAAAGCTCGCATATCTCGGTCTTTTTCTCCAGAATTGTCTTAAATAAGTTTCCCGGTTTTTTCTGTAATCCCCTAAAGTGGCAATTTAAGTTAATTTAATACAATGTTGTTTGGATTTCTTAGTATGAAATATCCTGACGTACTATATTCTTATTTCATTGGAAACTATATTACTCGTATGAACTAGCAATTGGAATGGATTTGAAATTACGACACCAGAGATGTATCAACTATATACGGAATACTGTTTACATTAAGAGCAAGAAGCAATCGTTAGGCCATTAAACCATAACTAGCTCTATCCATGTCTAGCTCCAATTAACAATAAAGAAAAAAAATATTTAAATAATGATGTAAATGCTTGAGCTGAAGAAGGCTAGGGTTGAAGTGGGAACCGTTTCATTCTGATTTCTGAAGCTATATAACTACGTTAAGAACCAAATGCCATCTAATTTCTATTTGAAATTCTTTCATCTTGTAACCTTTATCCAATCAGTTTAAAATATCATCTTAGCATGCATGGTCCTGGAGATGTATTTAGTTATTCACACATTCGATTTCGTTTTCTTTTTCTTTTGAAAAAGCAGTATAGCAGCAACTACACAGGCTCAATAAAAAGCATAATCAGTACTACAATATATTATAACCACTTAAGATGTAAATCTCAACACCTACTAATCGATCCTTAAACAAAGAGGACTTAGACACATCACTTAATAATTAATTGTTCCTCATGCAATTTAGCCTAAATGAACCTGATTTTTATTTAGAACGACAACTATTATAAAACCAACTAGCAAAAAGCTAGAAAAAGAATTACAAAGAGATCAAATAGGGGTGTTGCAACCAACTATCCCAACTAAAAGTACAATTACATCTAGAAAGGCACCAAGTGAAAGAGCGCGAAACAATATCGTCAAAAATAACATCTTTACGAGGGGCTTTCGACGAGAAGAGCAACTGATTACGAAACATCCATACGCTCCACCAAGTTATATAAAGAACTTCTTCCAGCAAATCTTTAACTTTAGAGTTTAATGTCTTTTCACATAATTTTAACCCATGACATCCGTTTTACGTTGCATATCATAACATTGCGCTAAAAGCATGGGGACTATTATCAATCATTTTTATTGTATATATGTTACTTACTTACCATTGTATGTGGAAACTTGTATTTTCGTGAAATATAGTAGGTTAAATGCTATGTTGCACCAAAATACAACATATATTGTAAATTTGTTATCAGCTATGACTGTTCTTTTTACAACACTTTTTCCCACATAACATAATGTTGCATACAAATAAGAAAATGTTAATGTTATGTAGTATGGTAGACGTAATAAGTTGTATACATCGGAAAAAGGTATTACTCCGTATAATTTACCCATCAAATAACATTGTTGTTGCAATATCGTCCATATATTCTCGGAAACATCAAACAATTTGTACTGTTTTTGGGTAACTTTTTGTCTAAATATGGGATACTATACAGTATTAGACAAAAACGAGTCACAATGACAAAGAATGGCATATTTTAATGATACACAAGGTTGTTTTGCTATCTTCCGGTATCAACTCTATAAAACGTGAACGATAATCATGTTTAATCATTTGTATCACAAACACCAAAAAGATGGAGAAGGAATACAATGCACAATCTCACTATTCTATAGGGTATTTTGGGATCTTCCGGGATACTTTCAAAACCATAGGCAAAAATGTGCAGCATCTGGGTCCAATCCTAGTAATTATGTTTCTTTATGATAAAAACATAGTAGCACCCCTTGATGAATATCTTGTGATGCAGTTGGCTAAAAATCCATACACGTTTTTCGATCTTAGTTACAACAGTGATCAACCCGTCTATCCTGATGCACTCGATGACATTTTGGAGATTCTTTCTGTAAAACTCATGTTTCTAGCCTTTTCTGTTATTATTGAACTTGTTTTGTTCATTGCTGTGGTATCGTCCTCTTACGAAGCTTACACTGCCAATCTATTAGAACCTAAAGACGTGCTCTTAAAAATAAAAACAAGTTGGATAAAGACACTAGTCACTAGCTTTTACATGTTCTTAATTACTTTGGGCATCACTTGTCTTGCATTCATTTCGTTTAGCATAGCCTCCTTCTCGGCAGCAAATTCATGGTCACGCTTGTACTTTGGAGCTATCACTATGCTGATTTTAATCTCGTACCTTTACATTGCTGCCCTTTGGAATCTAAGTATGGTTGTTTCGGTGTTGGAAGAAGGTTTTGATGGGGTTAAAGCAATTGGAAGAGCTACAGAGCTAATGAGTGGCAAAAAGCTACAAGCATCTGTGATAATGGTTCCGTTTGCAATAACCTATTTTGTTCTTGTTTCCATGGACGATCTCATAATGATGTCTGATCTAAGCTGGAGTTCAGCGTTAGCTCGCTCAATTGCTTTCACTCACGTATCAGATAGCTGGTTGAAACTCTTATTGTTTGTGATGTTTACTGTTTTTTACCATGAGCAGAAAACAAGCCATGATGACAAGGTACTGAAGGGCCTTTATTTTCCCAGTTCTGCTAGTAAAGTTTAATGCACAAAGCCGTGATGTTGTACCTCTGCTAGTAAATAAGAGTGGCTCATTTTAATTTTGTTAAATTGCTTTCACTTTATTATATAATAATCATGGTCTTTTTTGTTTAAAACTTTTGAGTGTTCAGATTTTAGTATGTGTATGTGTATGTACATTTGTCTCGTTTGTTGTAGTCAATGTTTTGAAAACCGGGTCAATAATCGACCCGGTCGAGTCACCGGGTCATCGGTTCAACCGGTTGGCCCGCCGGTTCAACCCGGTTTTCAAAAAAAATAAAAAAATAATAATATTTTCAATAATACAAAAAATTATATATATAAATTATAAATATACCTTATATTTAGCCTAAAAACGATTTACTACAAAATATAACATGTAACAAATAAAATTACGTTGCAAATATATATAAAAAACTAATTTTATTTATAAAAAAAAATGAAAAAACCAAAACCCGACCGGGTCAAACCGGGTCTCGAGAACCGGGTTGACCCGGGTCACCTTAAACCCGGCGGGTCAAACCGGGTTTCGAAAATATAAAACCCGGGTTAATTTAACCCGTTTTTTCGACCGGACCCGGTTCAACCGGTTGACCCGGCCGGGTCGAACCGGGTTTCAAAACATTGGTTGTAGTAGCAATTGTAAATGAACATATTTGTCCATCTGACCTTTAATTTTGTTTTCGGAGATTTCGTTATAAAAAGAATAACGTCTTGATCACAACCGTCTCTAAAATAATCGAACAATCCACTAATAGTACTTCCATAGTTCCAAACAAAACAGGCTCAAAATGACTTAAAGAACAAGTCAAAATGATCACCTCAATAAATCTTAAACTCTAATGAAGCCTGATGATCTAAATTATGCAACAAATTAACATCAAGAAATGAAGAACAAATCCATTCCACAATCCCGATCTTCTATAGGGTTTTTTGGTATCATAAGGGAGTCTTACAAAACCACAAGCCGAAACCGGAAGCTGCTGTTTCCGATCCTACTTCTCGCGTTTCTTTCATATTCACAGTTAGAATTAGCGCAAATCTACCTAAGACCACCTCGCCTCTTTGAAGATTATTTGTTACCGTTGACTATAAACCACAACATAGATCGCTTCAGTCGTAATATTGATTCAGTCACTTACAATGGTGCCTTTAAAGACATCATCAATGTTCTCCTTGATAGACACTTTACCCTAGCACTGTCTCTAATCGTCAAACTATTTTTTTTTGTTGCAACAGTTTCGTCCTCGTCTGAGGCTTACAATGGCAAAGTATTAGGTCTCAAAGACTTTCTCTTGAAAATAAAAAGAAGCTGGAAAAAGGCATTAATCACTAGCTTTTCCTTGATCTTGACCACCTTTGGCATCATTTGTATTTACATGGCGTCTTATGGGATAACCAACTTCTTGGAAATAAATTTTCCATTGCCGTCGTTTGTGTTAGAAAGGGCTATTACATTCTCGACTCCAGCATGCTACTTTTTTGTGCTTACCCTGTGGATGGTAAGTATGACTGTTTCAGTGTTAGAAGAAGGTTGTCGCGGTTTTAAAGCAATTGAAAGAGCCACACAGCTAATGAATGGCAAATGGCTGCAAGCTATACTGTTTATGACTCTTTTCTTAATTGCCGAGGGTTTTGTTTATCATATGGCTTATTTTCATTTAAGATATAATCATAGCAGAAGTAGACGGCTGGATATTATTATTCGGATTTACATATCAAACGGAGCAGACTGCTTGTTGAAAGTGAATATGTATGTGATGTTTGCTATATTCTACCATGATCGGAAAAAAAGCGTCAATGAGAAGAAAGCAAAAGGCCTTCATCTTCCCACTACTACTCAAGAAGTTTCGTGAACATGCATAACCATGTCCATATTATTCACCATACATGTACTAGTGGAGTACCAACTACCAACAGGTAGCGTATTTGTATAATCCATAAAAACATGTATGCTGTAGTGTTATTCTATGTATTAGTCGTGCATCATTTATGAATTTTATTAAAAGGATGAAGCCTAGAAGTTTTTCAGGAGCTTAGCTCTAATTTTACGCATAAGGCTCGAAAAATAGCATCACTTGACGCTTCTCTAAGTTAAACCGAGCCGCTTTGCTTGTTACTCACCTCCCATTGTGATTAAGCTAGTAGCATGTTAACAACTGTGTTATATATGTTTAAAGCTGAAATGTGCTAAGAAAATGGTAATATGATTGAAGCCGAGGAGTATAGTCAGAAGATTTTTGAACGACACTTGCCAGCCAGCCAGCCTACAAGGCCCAGAGATATACTGTACTAAATATATGTCATCGCCTAATAATTCGATGAAAGATGAACATGCACCAAACCAGGGGCATAAAAAAAAATGAACATGCACAAACCATGGGCATTGAAACATTGGGTATATCATCAGTCGTTTTTGTAGACTGAAATGCCACAAATTGGACACAGTTTTCTAGCTTTTAAAGACATGTAAATAAACAAACAGATATAAGCTAGAAAGCTTGAATTAATGTAGAAAAATACCGTTTTAAAATTGTCTACATGGTCCAAAATTACAATCCACAATTTGTTTTAGTTTTTCTTTTCTTAATTATTGTTATTTGTCTACTTCTAAGATGATCAATCCTTTTTTTTAGCAAACAAAGATCAATTCACTATAACATATTTAGCAAGTGAAGTGAATATATACAAACTTTATATTAAAAAAATATAAGATCTTCTATATAAAATATAATAAGAAATTATTTTCTTATATATACAATCAGATATTTTATAAAACTATTATGAGATATTTTATATATGATACAATAAAATTTACTTTATTGTATTTCACAATAATACTTAATATAATTATAATCACAACTCATTTAAATGTGCTTTTTATAAATTTTTATAGAAAAATAATATAATAATACTACAAAAATAATATTCTTCTTGCAAATAAGAGTATTTTATAGCGTAAATTCTAACAGTTTCATATGGATTTGAAATCTTGTTTGATAAAAGTTATAACTTATATAAATAAATAGTTGAATGTTCAAAAAGGTGTAAAAGCATGAGGTTAAAAGTGAAATTTTAAGATACAAATTTATTACTATTCATTTTGACGGAGAAGGTAATTAATATATAGGTAGATGTAATTAACTACAATCTACAAAAATTAATTTTGTAAAAACTTCTACAAAATGGTTTTGTAACATTATTCGTCCTTATCACTGACACTCTTAAGTCAGTTCGATAAATTCTTTCATGTGCCATGCACGTAAAAGGTAAATTAATCATTTCTCTCTTCTCCTACCTAATTAAATGGACTAATAAATAGATACAAATAAAAAACTACACACTAAATTAAAGAATATCACCGCCCCCTGTCAAATTAGTTCCCTTTTTTGATTTCAAGTTCATAATAATAAAACACAAACTAATACATACAACTAACATAAATATCAGATTATAAATGAAATCACACAATATGTTTTTTGGTAAATGGTTTTACACCCGATAAATTTATTATTCCAAAAAGCGTTTAGATATATAGGATGTGAGTAAATATCACATCCCAGCGCGTTAAATATGCAGAAATCAAACGAACCATATGTGCTTCAAACTATACTTATCATAAGAATGAGAAACCAAACTTATGAACTATTATAAAGAAAACAATCACTAACTAGATTACATTTGACTCACAATGACACCAAATATAACCTAGCATCTAATATGTCATCGAAGATTGATATCGAACGTATTACAAAATGTAATTTGTTTTTCCGTTAAGTTCAATGCCACATCATGATAACCGTCATACAAGTCATCCTCATCAAGTTTACGTAAACTAGGGTCATTTGTTCTGTCACCATGTTGCTTATATGAAGAGGCCATAAATTAAACAATCTCATTATCATACTCTTCAACATCACTTTATGAATTACCATCTTGCAAATTCATTGAAGTACTAGGCATAGAACCCGATTCCACAGTCACCCAAATATCATTGTTAACAACCTCTACACGATTAGGCTTAGGTCCATGTTCTTCCTAATTATTCACCTCTTTTTCCCTAACGGCATTGAAATGGCTCACAACCCTAGCATTCTCCACGTCACCCATACTACCAAAAGCATCAAAAGAATTTGAAGTAGTAGTAACGTTAACAACCTTTGTAGCACTCGGAACCTTAGGCTTTGGTTGTTTAAAATCCGTCTTCATGTCATTCTTTGGTTGAACCGATTTGTAAGCAAGATGCGACTTTGAACCAATATGAACACCACGAATCGCTTGCCTAGGTGACTTTATATTCTTCAAGACATTCAGACATTTTTCTTTGGGCATTGGTCCAAGACGTGGCAAAAAACCTTGCAGTTTGAACATCTTGGTTGTTTCTACTCGTATTCAATTCGAATAGTGTTCAAAGTATACCTATCACCTTTTATTTTTTGGATTTCCACCACAAGAGTATCTTTCAACTCTACAATAGCCCTTAAATCAATCATAGCTCTCACATAACTCGACCTACCCCGTGACTGCGTGCACATAATGTTGGTGATTTTACATGTGAATCATATAAATATATTTAATGTGCGATGGAAAAGGTCACTAAACATGGATCCGTATAACTTATATAATTAACCAAAATAAACACGTTTATTTAACTCTTGTTGAGTGATCGGTTGAACCAAACGGAGCTTTATGAATTAACCCGGATTCTCCTTGAATCCCACGAAACCCAATAACAGCCAAAGTCTGATGTCTCTATGCGTATCCACACTACATGTCCTTGTGTATCACCGGATGCTAATCCCTTGTGTATCTTATGAACTCCTCTTGCACAACCTTCTTGTCAAGTAAAGTGATCAAAAAGGAAAAACCCTAACAGGGGGTGAGTTTTAGCCGATTAGGGGAAAAAGGATAGGAGGGGAGATGTTTTCTTATTTTCCAAGTTATGTGATTAGATAACATCTTCTACCAATATAACTTATGGTATTTACACTTAACCACCAAAATCTTTTCCCTTTCCTTTTCTTGACCCTCGTGGGCAGCCTATATGGACCCATAAAGGGCTTGCCATTTGTTTTGGTCCAATCCAATTATTAAGTCCATTACTTAAAAATTAGTAGCCTTTTAATTATTAAGTCCATTACTAATTATGTAACATCCGGCAATTTTTGAAATTTTAAATGACTATTTTGACCTTTGACTTTTTGACTTTTGATATTTTAATGTCACATAAAAACGATTACTGCGTAATTGGTAAAATTTTCGGAACAAATTTTAATGATAAATCATATATATTATTACACATCTCTCACGTGCAGATTTATTTTAATTCATTGACTTGAAAGCAAAAAAGGCATATGTTATTTTAAGTTGATTTATCAAAAACGACCCGCTAGATCACGTTTTCACGATTCGGACAAAGAAGAAATTTTATGCGAAACGATATTCCGAACAACTTTTCAGTTTTACCCGAGGCCTGAAACCAAGCAGAAAATGACTAAAAGAGCCTCGCAAAGTTTTGAAAACCGAATACCGACGCAAAATAATTAAATTTATATTTAATTATCACTTTTTATTAAATAAAAATATTTTATAAATCGTTTAATATTTCATTCAAAAATGTTTATTTAAAAACGCGAATGTTCAAAATAAAGTTTTAACTTTACGGACAAAGCTTGCTCGCGACACTTAATAGTACCAACTAAATAAATAATAATCATTTTAATATATTTTATAAAAATATTTATAAAATAATAGTCGAGTGAGTACTCATTTTGTTGGAAAAATTATTTAGAAAACAATGGCGCAAGTTTCGTATTTTAATTCATCCGTTAATTGGCCTAAACGAGACCCGAACCATTAATTAACAAAAATTACATTTTGGTCCCTGTGATAATATTTACCTAAAAACCCCCTAGACTATGTTATGTTTGACATTTTTTTATATATATAACTTTCAAATATATATATGTAAACCTAATTAGGTTTTCTCCTCATTTCATTAACCCTAATCACACACACATACTCTCCCACAAATTCCGGCGCCTCCCATTTTCCGGGCAAGATTTCCGGCGACACCGACGCACACCACCACTATCCACACATCCGAATCACCTTCAAACCACCATCGTGGCCTTCTCCAGTCGCTGCTGTCGGGCCCCATCTCCGCCGCCGACAGCCACCAACATCACCCTCTCCCTCCACCATCGCTGCTGCTGCAGCTGCACCACCTCCAGCGCCAACCACCACCTCGTCACCTGCATCTCTATCCCCACGCCACTGTCATCGCCACCCTCACGCCACCATCACTATCTGTACACCGACACACCCACCACCGACACCACAACAACCTTGCCACCACTACCTTCATCCGAACACCACCTTCATCTCCATCTCCACGATACCACTCCCACCACCACATCACTCCCGTCATCCCAGCCACCACCTCACAGCTGACACCTCGTCACCACCATAACAAGGGTGCGTATGGTTTATTAGCAGGGTGCGTTTGGCTGTGGGTTTAGCACCAAGGGGTGTGTTTGGTTTAAGCAAAGTACAAAGGGTGCGTTGGGTTCCTCTCCGCACCAGCAGGGTGTGTTTGGTTTAGGTTATAACAGTCGTGGGTGTGTTTGGATCTGCATTTAAGTAGAATAAGGGTGCGTTTGGTTGCGACAGAAAACACATAAGGGCGTGTTTGGTTTGCTGTCTTTAGCGATAAGGGTGCGTTTGGTTCAGCGGCAGCCATAAGGGGGCGTTTGGGTTATAAAAGAATTGACTAATAAATATAATAAAAGTTTTTATAAATATGAAATCGGATTAAATGGTGGTTTGGTGGTTAGTCATACATGATATTCATTATCTTTGTTTGTGTTTCATAGTCTTGCGAGTGCGTTTGGATTTGCGTATAAACAACCCATATAGGGTGTGTTTGGTTTTGCCTATTTTTAGTAATTAATTAGTCTAGTTAGATATATAATGAAAAACGCAGGTATTGCAACATATATGGATTAAGGGAAAACAATTAGTTTGGTCAAAATGGGGAAACGTTATATAAACGAAAACGTCATGCCAAATTTTCTATAAATTCTATATTTAGTAAATGTTCATAATAATATCTATTATTTTGGAAACCCGATAACGGGGTGAAGTTATATGGTTTTTTAAGACCATTAAATTGTAATGGTACAATAAACCGGTGAATAAACAAAAACTATATATTTACAAACGAGATACTATTTAAAACCGTCAAGGAAACGAAATATTAATTTATAAAATATTATTTTATAAATTCCCGACTATAAGATAAAATCATAACTTCTGTAAAAGCTTTACAAACATCGGTTGTTTAATTTATAACTTTAGGACGTATGTCTACTTTTATTCAAGGACTTTTTATTAATTATATTGGTGTCGAATTATTCAGTTTCCCTTATTTTTGTCATCTTTCTTATATAATACTTGGAAGTATTATATAATTAGACTATTTTATTTTAATTGTCACCTTTTAAATATAAAACATGTCGTGTACTAAATATGCTTCGGGTTATACTTTTGGGTGTGTATCTTGTTATATAATTCACGATGTGAATTATACACTTGGTCATTTTTCATTATGTAATATATACAGAATATATTACATACTTGGCGTTTACTCTTTAATTTGTTTATTTAACCAACCACCAAACTATTACAACTTTAAATCTAAATCTTTTATCAACGTGTCACGTTGACGTACTCATTCATCGGAAAACCAAGTACATCACCCTAGGCTAGTGGGTCATAGCCATTAAGATAAACCGCAACTTCTTGGCCGAGCCGTTTCAGTTTTCGTTTTTTCTGGCGCTTAATATGCGCATTCCCGCCGATCGTTCTTCGACATCGATGTGAGTTTATAGCCCCTCTTTCACTTGTTTTACATTTACTTTACAAATCTCGGGGGAGAATACATGCTCAATACAACTTGTTTACATATTCGTTTACAATATCTTTTCCATACTATTCTACACACTTGGTTCACATACTTGATTTTGCAATTCATTACAAACACAATTACAGGGTTGATTACAAACTTGGTTTCATACTTTGTCACATACTCATTTGCATACACGTTTACGAAACTGTTTACATACTCATTACAAATTCAATTACTTGATTTATATCACACTCTTTTCTACTTATGGGTTTAAGTACTCAAAAGCTGTTTATGAATACAATGGTTATTTTATTGGACACAAGTGTTTTCGGTTATCATCTCCTGTTTACGTGTTTGCCTAAGTAACATAACCCACCATTGCCCATTATCATGAACTGTTAAATTCTTGACCGGAGGACCGGTTAAGGAAGCGCGAGTGTATAAATAGATCTATTTGGGATTGACATCCCTATTCGGGTGAGTAGCTCTCACTAGTTTCGACCGTACTGAAACACGAATGCATACATGTCGGAACAATTTGGATGTTGCGGGTTTGAACATCTACACGGGCCTTTATTTGCATTAAATTGCATACATAGATGTCGAGCTTCAGTGTCATGAGCTTAGCGCAACAGTAGATATTATTTATGTGGTACTGTATCTGTTATAGTAGACCCATACATTTTGGAAAATCAACGATCTCACTGTCCATACTACTTATTGAACATTACTAATTTCTGAACACTTTTTATTATATTGCGGCGAAGCAATAAACACTAAACTCTTTCGGTTCTACATTTACTCTTACATTTTTAGCGATTATTATAAGGATTGAAATAGTCATACACACTTTATAAATCTTTGGATTCCAACATTTATAATTATATTTACAAAACTCTATGAACTCACCAACTTTAATGTTGACACTTTTAAGCATGTTTTTCTCAGGTGAATTAGATGCTTGACTTACTTGATGTGCATTGGAGTCTAAATTTGACAAGATTTCATTCATGGATTTCTTTTTACATACAAATGATCAAATCTCGTCGTATTACTTTTAAGTTTTTCACTGTGATGCAATTATGGGACAAATGTTACATCAATTTCAAGAAAATCAACGAGATTACTTTTCAAACGACACATTTAGAGGTCGTTCTCTTGTATCTTGAGCTGTTGTATTATGAAGTAACGCCCCCTGACATATTTCCGCTGCGACACATTTTTGGGGGTGTTACAGATTGGTATCAGAGCCAAGGTTATAGAGAACTAGGTTGCATATTTTACCCTAGACTATAACCGTTTTCACAAACATTGCATCACATCAAACATTTTCAAAGTGCATACACACTACTTGCTTACTCGCTTACATTACTTGTTACATTATGTGCTTACATGACATACATATATATAGCATATATTTATGCTTACATCCCTTTGCGTATACCGTATAATTATTTATATAATAGTTATTTATATAAATACCAGAGCATCTTCTTAGACATTGTGAGTTGCACAATGGTCTCACTTCGTTCTCAGACATCATAAGTTAAACAATGGTCTCCAAGAATATTTTTCATAACTTTATACAATATCGTATTACGCGAAAGCCGTCATGATTTTTGTTTGCATGGGATTATGTATGAATCTAAGTATTACAAATCTTGTATGGGCGGGACTTGTAATAGGAGGATTTATATGATAATTGCTATGTTGACTCGTTCCTAATGACCTTCATCTTATTTACTTTAAATCAAGTACTCGTTAACTGTCTTGAACTCTATGTCGATTTCCCCTGATTGTTTCGCTCTCCGTCTCCGAAGACGAGTTTCAAACACTCGTCTCATACTCATTAGAGCACCTACATCGATATGTCGTTCACCACCTTGAAAACTTTGTGTGTACGCGTGTTGCATCAGAAATTATTAAGTAGGATGATTTATAATCTCTTTATTTAAAAGGATTGGGACGCCTCTTCGGTTAAATAAAGAAATTGTAAATCACCGAACCATAAGTTTATCAATTCATTATTTACATAAATTGGGACGCTTCTTTATGCAAATAATAAATTATAAATGAGTGGGCTTAATGGTATCCGATATGAGACGAGTATGAACCTGAACTCGATAAAAATTTTCAGAAAAATGTGTGAAAATTTTCGAAAAAAATTCGAAACATAAAAAATTTTCGAATTTTTTTTTCGAAAATTTTTTATGTGTATAAATTTTTTTTTGAATTTTATTTATAAAAATATATATAAAAATTTCCGAAAAAATGTGTGAAAATTTTCGAAACATAAAAATTTTCCAAAAAAAAGAAGTTTCGATAAAAAATTTCAAAATTTTTTTTTCGAAAAAAATGGTTCGAAAGAAAAAAATTTCGAAAAAAAAATTATGAAAACCACAGGGACGATTTTTGCAACTTCCTCAAACGATCGTTAGCTAAATAGACTAACGTTGCCACATAATAACTAATGGTACAAACGTTTTGTTCAAGTTGAAACAAAATTTGAATGTAAGTTGATGGTATCGATAATAAAAAAGTAAGTTGTTTATTACGGTAAATTTTAGTAAGTACGTTGGTATTCTATAGCATTTACCCATGATTATATGTCGTAAGACTTTAAGTATTCATTTTCTTTTTGTTTAAATTCATCACGATTGTTGTGTGAAGTAAAAACCTGCCGCAAAGCACGGATTTAAATTCACTTGTTCTTGTAATTTATTAGTTTCCCTATTTTACTCCATCTTAGTCTATGTTTGGAAGCAAACATTTAGGGTTAAAGCTAACTATCAGTTAGCGTTTTGCATAAAATGCTTGTCTGGAATAAGCAACTAGCTTTTTTAATTTTTCTAAACGCTCAAAATCAAAATTCTACTTCGAGTAGCATTTAGGAGCAACTAGCGTTTTCACTTAATAATTATGACTATACAACTATGTTACTAAACACTTTATCAAAACAAACAATGCTTCGTGTTCTGCTACTCTTTATTACTACCACTATCTTAACCAAACATACCCTTATAAGTATACTATCAAAAAATATTGCAAGTTATGCAGCTAAACTCATATCTAAAACTATTTGCGAGAAGTTCAATTATAACTATTATTTTTGGAAAAAGATTCTCTCATGTTTAAATGAACATGAGAGGCAATGTTGTGTTTTATGAGATTGTACATTTGAATTGAATTAAATAATCAAATGTACAATCACATAAAACACAACATTACCTCTCATGTTCATTTGAACATGAGATGATCCTTATCCATTATTTTTCTACATACTAGAGTGAGGAATCTCATTCACTTATTTTAAAAAAGAAAAAGCAAGGTAAAATCTGATATTTTCAATCAAAACCCGCTTTAACTCTCATTTTTCAAAATTATCTCAAGAACGGCGAATCGTTAATTTACATAAATTACATAATCGTTGCGACATCTCATTATCTTTACTACTTTATAAAGCATTTAACCAATTCTAAAATTATTATTTTAAAATTTTAAGTTAAAAACATTTCTTGTTTAGGAAATATATAAAACCATTAGCAAATGTTCACCATACACATTTAAAAGTCTTTTAAATCCTTTAAAAAGCAGCCCATTTAATGCAGTCAATTTCAATGCATACGTTTTTTCAATATTGGGTCAATAATAACCTATTTAAAAGGTCAGTCATAGAGTTTATGATATAGTAAATGAATATGTTTTCAATATTGGGTCAATAACAACCCATGAAAGTTATTGCATTAAAGGAAAATAAATACCTTCAATTATCTGTTTGAAGGCAGCATCAAACATTTTTTTACACAATATATATACGCACCGCAAACACACACACACACACACAACACACAACACACAACGACACACACACAAAACACACACACACACATATATAATAAAAATAATATTCTAAGTTATGATCAAATAATAAGAAAACTAAAAAGAGAATGATAAGAATAAACCACAAACCCACACATTTAAGATGCACCTACAAAACAAGATGCAAATCTTCTCTTAAAATTCTCTCTCCTATTTAAAAATGTGTGGCAAGAATCATTCTTATCTTCTCATTATATACTTCTAAATATCACTAGATCCCTACTATATATTATATATATATATATATATAATATATATATATAATATAATATATAAAATATATATAAAATAATATATATATATATATATATATATGGAGTTAGATCAAATGATGAATTTTTTCTTAAAATAAGAAGTGATAATAAGTAACTATAACCGCATATCCGAGATGGATTCGCGAAAATTAGATGCAACCTATAATCTTAGATGCATTATAATGCTTCATAAAGAGTTTTCTTATCTTTTAGTTAGATCGATATACGTAAAATAGATGCATCATAGATTTCTCTTCTTTTTGTTTCACTACATGTGCCAAAATCAAAAAAAAAATTTGCACCATCTACACCTCAAATTAACTTCAAAACCTCAAAAAGGTGCATCTAAATGGAATAGAAATGCATCTAATGCAAGGCTTGCATCTCAAATTATGAATTTAGTCACTTCTCACGCTATATATATATATATACATATATATATACATATACATATATATATACATATACATATATATATACATATACATATATATATACATATACATATATATATACATATACATATATATATACATATACATATATATATACATATACATATATATATATATATGAGATACTACATAGTGCCAGTAATTAAGAAAAATAATTTACACTACACAACAAGACAATTAAATACATCCATAAAACCACTACCCTAATTACCTACCTCCTCACGTCGACAACTTAAACAACCTTAACAATAACTAACCCATTTGAGAATAACACATCCAACTCCAAACAACAACCCATCAAGAATCGAAAATTAAAAGAAATTATCTAAAAGACCTCAGATTCGTTCAATGTATGCAAAGATCTTTAAAGATCGTATGAGTTTGAAATGACACCAATCATTGATCTTTAAGAAAAACTCAAAACAAAAAACGCAAAACAAAAACTAAGCCTACCTCAGATCTTGAAGCCTAAACGAGAAGATAAAGTGTTCGTCGATGATTCGTTTAAGTGTTTTTTTTCTTCTAATATTCAAATATGAGTGGAAAGCATGGATTTGAATTTCTTTTTTTATGACTTCTTGTGGTCGTTTGATTATCACAGGCTCATAGCGAAGAAATATATATATTTTTTTGATTATTTTTGTGGCTGCAAATGTAAAAGCGTGGCTGATTAGGGTTAGGTTGAGAGGTTTATTATGAGAGGGGGCGGATAGAGAGAGTGTAAATTGAAAATGTTTACAGTTATGTGAAATGGTTGTGTATTAGTTCTTGGGCTCTATATGAAAATGGGTGCAAGATTTGGGCCTGCAGCCATTAGGACTACAAATTATGGGTTTGTAGTTAGAGCCGGATCATGTGAACGTTAATTTTTTTAGTTTAAATACAAGACTTAATGTTAGATTTTTGTGCTTTTAACTGTTATGTATTTTTTGATGATGCATTTATTTTTTTGTTAAAGAGGGTTTTGATATAATGTTAGATTTAAAAAAAATAATTTTTTTAGTTAGATATAAAATACTTTGCATGTTATTGCTTAAAGTTATTTTAATTTAAATTATTATCTATTTGTACAATTCCTAACGTTTAACCGAATAATATTTGTTCGTCGCAAAATATAGTCACATGGTTCCCACCGTCGCATTGCGCGGGTATCATGCTAGTTTTTCAATAAAGAAGCACTCCAATATACTTTCTACAAACATTCTTTTTTGGTTTTTTTCTTTTGATTTTTTCGGATACAATATTTTGCTTGATATATCAAATATGATATAACACTAATGAACACTTAACATGTTGTCATAATATTGACATTAGTATTTGTGTAAACTCCAAATTATTCATGGATTTTGGCATCGAAAAACACGTACCCTTAGCTTTGCAACCATATATCACATATGGTATTGTAAACCTTCAAACCAATACAGTTTATTAATAAAATTTAAATAAAATAGAAGATTTTTTTAAGTCAAACTCACTTGATGTATCCCATGTGATATAATACTAATCCAAAAGTTCAAACACTTAATATACTGTCGTAAATGAGCATAATTATTTGCATAGAACTCTAAATAATTCATCATTTTTTACATTATAAATACACTTTTGTAGCTTTTCAACTATAATTCGCACATAATTTGAACCTTTAAATCAATACGGTTTATTCACAAAAGCTGGTTAAAATAGAAAAAAATATGATATTCAAATTCGTTGTATATATCACCTGTGATATACCGCTAATCCGCAAGTTTAAACACTCAACATGTTCTGGTGAAATGAGCGCACGTATTGTATACAAATTCAAAAAATTCACAGTTTTTTGCACCGAAAATAAATACTTATTTTATGACCGTTTTATGTCTATGAATCTACAAATTAGTGTTATATCACATGTGCTGTATCAAATGAGTTTGAAAATAAATAACATATATTTTCTTCAACTTCTATAAATAAACTATAATGATTTAAAAGTTCAACTAATATGTGTAATATATGGTTGAAAAACTAAAGCTTTGTATTTTTAAATGTAAAAAATGATGAATCTTTATAAAGGTTTACACATATACTTATGTTAATTGTACGACAAAATGTTGAGTGTTCGAACTTATAAATGAATGTCATATCGTGATATATCACGTATATTCATGTACCGTAAAAACAGAAAACAAGAAAAGAGAAAAAACATGTTATCGAAAGTATATCAAATGTCCATATATTAAAAAGTAATTGAATGTTCTCTGTAATCGTGTAACTAATTTCGTCTAACGATAAACACTTTTTAAGTATATTTTTCATAAGAAAAAGGGTGAAATCAAGTTTTAATTGAAAAAGAAGAGTTGAGAGAGGTATGTTATTCCTTTTGAGTTAGTGACCAAAACTATATTACTTAAGATAAACTAACTCATGGCTTATAGTAATGTATAGGCAATCAGTTTTGACAAGTAATAAAGATAAAATAGTAAATAACACAAAACTAATTTTCAACGTTTAACTCTTTATGTTTATTAAGAAATACCTCATTGTATGCGGAACTACAATGGGGATTGAATGACAATGTGTGTGTGTGATCTCCTCACTAACAACTTTGCATAAACCTAAAGTGTTATGCAAAGCTGACTACTATGCTAACCAACTAAGCTTGCTCGGGGACTTAGTAGATATTGGAGGAGTAGGTGTTTGTGAAAGATACAACTTTGAATGCACAAACTTGACATACTCCTTTACAAGGCTTATCTATTTGTATTACTTAGGTAGGGTCATACCCACATGGGTGATAAGTGTGTGTCTCAATGCTGATAGGCTAGTACATATTGTATAGTTTTTTCTCTATTGTTGGGATTAAAGCCTTCTTAATGCTGCTCAGTTGTGTTAGTACCGCTCAAGAACTTTAGAGAAAAATGCTAAGTGTTTACTACTGCTAGTACACAGTTAGTACTGCTAGTGTAAAGTTACTACTGCTCAGAGACTTAAAAGAAAAACTGCTAAGTAGTTACTACTGCTAGTATATAAGTTACTACTGTTAGTACAAAGTTAATGCTACTGAAAGAGTTAATGCTGCTAGTGAAGACATTAGTACTGCTGAGTTAGTTAGTACTGCTTATGAGATTTATATGAGTTATTTGTGTAAAAGATATGTATAACTTATTTGTTTAAAAGATTTGATATACTTAGGAAAGTATTGTAAGCCGTTTAAGACTCTTTGGTGTATAAAAAGAGGTCCTAGGGCATAGAGATTGATGTACCAAAACCTAAAATCAATCTTCTGTTAGCTTCAAGCTCTTTGTAACCCTAATACTTTGAGAGTATTCGTATTATTAATATTAGAGCTTTTGTTTGTTGAATTATATGTTCATTGTGTTTACTGTTTCATTGATAATTCTTCTTAATATTAAAGATTAGATTTCGCATAATCTTTAATACATTCAAACAACGTTTCTACTATAGTTGTGTTAGATTTATCTAATATAATTAAACCTTAAATAAGATTAAGGAATTCGATCTATTAAAGTGGGAATGAACAAGCGGTATCAGAGCTTGTTGCTTTGAGAAACTTTGCTAGAAGATATAGATCAAGATTTTGCACACATGGTGGCTGCATCCAAAGTTCCCATGCTCAAACCGGGTGAGTTTGAGTTATGGAGGATGAGGATTGAACAATACATCCAGATGATAGACTATGCACCGTGGGAAGTCATAGAGAATGGTGCAACCTTGCCAAAAACATAAATGGTAGAAGGTGTTATGATAGTGATGCCTATTACATCTGCTGAAGATAAGGCTCAGAGAAGATTAGAAGTAAAAGCTAGAAGTACTTTAATGATGGGCATTCTCAATGAACATCAGTTAAAATTTAACTCTATTAAGGATGCTAAGCAGTTGCTGGAAGCCGTAGAAAAGAGATTTGGTGGGAATGCAGCTACTAAAAAGACTCAAAGAAATCTCTTAAAGCAGTAATATGATTTTGGATGAAAATCTTTCACAAGAAGATGTTAATCAAAAGTGATTAAGAAGCTTATCACCTGAGTGGAACACACATGTTGTTGTGTAGAAGAATAAAGCTGATTTGGATACAATGAGCATGGATGATCTCTACAACAACCTCAAGGTGTATGAACCAGAATTCAAAAGGATGTCTAGCTCAAGTTCAAACACATAAAACATGGCTTTTATGTCCTCTTCAAATAACAACACTAGCAGCTCTAATGAAGCAGTTAATGCTGCTCATTGAGTTACTACTGCTAGCACTTAAGTTAATACTGCTTACTCTACAAATATTGATAACTTGAGTGATGTTTTTATTTGTTCATTCTTACACATGAGGACTTGCAACAAATCCATCCTGATGACATAGAAGAGATGGATTTGAGATGGCAAATGGCCATGTTGACTATGAGGGCTAGAAGGTTTTTGAAGAATACAGGAAGGAAGCTTACTGTTAATGGCAATGAGACTATTGGTTTTGATAAGTCCAAAGTGGAGTGCTACAACTGCCACAAGAGGGGACATTTTGCTAGGGAGTGCAGAGCTCCAAGAAATCAAGACAACAAGAACAAGGAAAGCTCAAGAAGGAGTGTGCCTGTGGAAACATCTACTTCCACAGCTTTGGTGTCATGTGATGGTCTTGGTGGATATGACTGGAGTGATCAGGCAGAGGAAGGGCCTAATTATGCACTCATGGCTTTCTCATCTTCAAGTTCTGACTCAGAGGTATCCAATGATTCAAATTGTTCAAAATCTTGTATGGAAACTGTTAAATACTATAAATCGCAAAATGACAACTATATAAGAGATTTAGAGAAATCTAGTTTAATGGTTTTAGGTTATAAAATAGGTTTAGAATCAGTGGAAGAAAAACTTAAATTTTAATAAAAAGAATGAGTCTGTTTATGTAGAAAACATTAATGGCTTAAAATGGGATATTCAAGTAGGAGAAATAACTATTAGAGAGCTTAGGAAGAAGCTTGAAAAAATTCAAAAAGAAAAAGATAGCATTCAATTTAATGTAGATAAATTTGAAAATGCATCTAAAAGTTTAAACAAGATCATAGAGTGTCAGATTGTTGAAAATTGCAAGAAAGGTTTAGGCTATGAAAATTATAATGCAGTTCCACCTCCCTACACAGGAAATTCCATGCCTCCAACACCTGACTTGTCTTTTATTGGTTTAGATGAATTGTTAATAAGCCTGTAGTTGAGAACAGTAAAGCTATGTCTAGTGAAAAAGAGCCTAAGGTAGTTAAGAAGAATGATGATGCCCCAATTATTGAAGAATGGGTGTTAGATAATGAGGAAGAAAATGTGTCTCAAACTAAAACTGAGAAGAAAACAGTTAAGCCTAGTATTGCTAAGATAGAGTTTGTCAAACCTAAGCAACAAGAGAAAACTGCTAGGAAAACTGTTAAACAAGTTGAGAAACATAGGCAAAACACTCACAGTCCAAGAGGCAATCAAAGAAATTGGAACAATATGATGTCTCAAAAACTAGGAAGCAATTTTGAGATGTTTAATAAGGCATGTTATGTGTGTGGAAGCTTTGATCATTTGCAAGTTGATTGCAATTACCATCAAAAACAGTTTCAAAATCAAAGGATGGTAAAACTGTTTTGGAACAATGCTCAAAGGGTGAATCATCAAAACTTTGCTAAAAAGACTCACCCCTGTGCTAAAAAGAACTTAGTTTTCAAGAGCAGTACTAATGAAGTCTGGTTTAGTATCAGTTAATACTGCTAGACAAGTTAATACTGCTCACTCAAAAACAACAGTGAATGCTGCTAGACCAATGTCATATCTTTCTAAAATAGCACATTCAACTGTTAAGAGGCCCATTCATAAGAACACAGCATTTAAAAACAGTAATATTAATCAAAGGGTTAATACTGCTAGGGATACAAAATTTAATACTGCTAGGCCAAAAGCAGTAGTTAATGTTGTTAAGGGATTTTAATGTTGTTAAGGCCTCAGCTTGTTGGGTTTGGAAACCAAAGACTAAAGTTTTAGACCATGTTTCTAAACACAACAGTGCATCAATCACCCTAAAGAAGTTTGATTATATTGATGCACAAGGCAGATCCAAGTCAGTGATGGCTTGGGTCCCCAAAAGAAACTGATTTTCTTATCTAATGTGCAGGGCAATCCACAAATGGATTTACAGGATCAAGGAGTGATTGATAGTGGATGCTCAAGGCACATGACAGGGAACATGTCCTATCTTACAGACTATGAAGAGATAGATGGAGGATATGTTGCTTTTGGAGGGAACCCCAAAGGAGGGAAAATCACAGGAAAATGTACCATTAAAACTGGTAATCTAGATTTTGAAAATATGTATTTTGTGAGAGAGTTAAAGTTTAATCTCTTTAGTGTCTCACAAATGTGTGATAAAAAGTACAGTGTTCTTTTTAATGACACTGAATGTATTGTTTTATCTCCAAACTTTAAGTTAATTGATGAAAGTCAAGTTTTACTTAGAGTTCCTAGAAAGAACAATATGTATAGTATTGATTTAAAGAACATAGTTCCTAAAGGAGGTTTAACTTGCCTTTTAGCAAAAGCCACATCTGATGAATATAAACTTTGGCATATAAGGCTAGGTCACTTAAATTTTAAAACCATGAATAAATTGGTTAAGGGAAATTTTGTAAGAGGTTTACCTTCCAAACTTTTTAAAAATGATCAAACCTGTATTGCTTGTCAAAAGGGAAAGCAACATAGAGCCTCTTGTAAGTCCATGTGTTATATCATATATCATAACACGGGGTCGATTCTTGAACTTGGCTAGTTTCTAGAGAGAGAAACACATAAAAGAGATTTTCTAGTGAGAGAAAATGTGTTTAATATGAAAAGTGTAAATGACTAGCTTGCCTCTTCCAAAGTTGGAAGAGGCTTATATAGTTCTTACAATATACCGGGTATTAGTACCCGGCTTAATACCGAAAATCATACTATTAACTATTAAACTATGAGCTATAATAAATAGTAAAATACACGGGGCGACCGAGTCTTTTTCTAATATCTAACAAAAGGTATGATAAGAACACGCATCTGTGAAACTCAACTACAACATCAAATAAGTGATACTCAATTGTCTTCGTAATCACATCTTTAATAAATCTCCAAAAATACGAGCCATAAATCAATAAGAATAAACTATTTGAAAAATAGTTCTGTCCGAGATCCGAATCCATCCAAAAACCAAGTACTGTCTGATATTGGACAAGCCTAGCAGTACAAACTGCTTTGTCGGACGACTCTCGCAGTATTAAAAATTCAAACCAATTAGCAACGCTTTTTCTGTCAGAAAGCTGTTGCTAATTCGTCACTAACCTGTCACTGATCCGTCACAAAACTGTCACTATTGGAATTCTCCTTCCTCCCAAATCTGTTAGTGACGCATTTTCTGTCACTGAACTGTTGCTAATCTGTCATAGTTCAGATGTCTCCTTCCTCCCATAGCAGTTAGTGACACATATTCTGTCATAAAACTGTCACTAATTCCAGTAGTATTAAAATTATATGGGCAATATTAACTTAATTAAAGACAGTATTAACCTGATGCTCTTTTTCACACGTTAATTTTTACTCCATAAAACCCACGTCTTCTTCTTATTACAATTTGTAACCAAACGGCACCAAACATATATATGGGAAGAGAGGTAATCCCTAAAAATCAGAGTTTTCAAATCACACAAATCCCATTCCCAAAACTGATTCCTTAAGTCACGTAGTCCATAACTGTTTCCATAAAAATATGGGTCAATTCCATATATGCCATATATGCGGATCACGTCCAACCATATCAGCTGATAACATATAACCCAATCAATTTGCATAATCAACCCATGATTAGGGTTTTCTTTTCATGACTTCCATACTGCCACACATAATACTCATATACCATAACCTTATTCTTCTATATACAACACATCCAACAGCAATACATGAATACTGAAACCCTTAATCAAATAGCAGAAAACAAAACCTTATACTACCAACGTACCAAGGGTTTCACAGCAGCATTAAACACACTGATCAACATCCTTCATTCATCGACATCTACTGTTCCTGTTCTTGTTGAACCTTGTATCATCAGATCCTGCTGTAAACCGTGTTAAGACCATGGTCGTTTGTTGTTTGCAGGAAGCCCAAAAAGTTGTATCAGCGATTCCCACATCAGATAATCAACTGCTGCTTCTTTTCTTGTCGCGTCTGCTACCATCCATGAACCATCGATCCAAAACGTTTTGACCATATTAGGGTTTAATGAAAAACCCTAGTTTTCACCATTATGACTTGCATCAACAATAATCACAGTTGTCTTTTTTTTAAGTATAAAGGTTTAAAGAATGAAAGGGAATTTGTGGGTGATAGGAAATAAAGCAAGATTGGTTGCTCAGGATACACACAAGAAGAAGGATTTGGGGCTTTGATGAAATCTTTACCCCTGATGCAAGAATTTAAAGCAATTAGGCTATTTATAGTTATGCTTCATTTAAGTTTTTGTTTGTGGTGTATCAATTTGGATGTAAAAAAAGTGCTTTTCTCTATGGGAAGATTGAAGAAGAGGTGTATGTATGTCAACCACCAGGATTTGAAGATCCAGACTTTCCTGATAGAGTATACAAGGTTGAAAAAGCATTGTATGGACTACATCAAGCTCTTAAAACTTGGTATGAAACCTTGTAAACATATCTGTTAGACAATGGGTTTCAAAGAGGGGAAATTGACAAGACCTTATTCATCAAAAGGCACAAAGGTGATATTTTGCTGGTCCAAGTTTATGTGGATGATATCATCTTTGGTTCAACAAAGAAGGAGCTATGCATTGCATTTGAGAAGTTGATGCATGAGAAATTTCAGATGAGTTCTATGGGAGAACTTACATTCTTTTTAGGATTACAAGTGCAGCAGAAGAAGGATGGCAT
This sequence comes from Tanacetum coccineum, assembly GCA_026074375.1. Lineage (NCBI taxonomy): Eukaryota > Viridiplantae > Streptophyta > Magnoliopsida > Asterales > Asteraceae > Tanacetum > Tanacetum coccineum. The sequence goes on from BQNB010009884.1 coordinate 28,756, forward strand.
ATTTATTAGTCAAGATAAGTATGTTGTTGAAATTTTAAAGAAATTTGGGTGACTGCAAGCACACCAATGGAAACTCAAAAGCCTCTGCTCAAGAATGAAGATGGTGAAGAAGTAGATTTTCATATGTATAGTTTAATGATTAATTCATTGATGTATCTTACATCTTCAAGACCTGACATCATGTTTGCAGTGTGTGCTTGTGCTAGATATCAAGTCAATCTAAAAGTTTCACATCTTCATGCTGTGAAAATAATTTTTAAGTACTTAAAAGGTCAACTAAAATTGGGCCTTTGGTATCCAAAAGATTCTCCTTTTGATTTGGTAGCATACACTGATAGTGATTATGCTGGAGCAAGCTTAGATAGGAAGTCTACAATAGGAGGTTGTCAATTTCTTAGATGTAGATTAATATCATGGCAGTGCAAGAAACAGACAGTGGTTGCAAATTCCATAACAAAAGCTGAGTATGTGGCTGCTTCAAGTTACTGTGGACAAGTGCTTTGGATTCAGAATCAACTACTTGATTATGGGTACAATTTTATGCATACCAAGATCTTTATTGACAATAACAGTACTATTTGCGTAATTTTAAAAATCTTGTTTTTCATTCAAAAAACAAGCAGTTAGAGATCCTGGCATCATTTTATTAGATTGCTGATGAAAAGAAATTGATTCAATGGTCAAAATCCACACTGACAAGAATGTTGCAGATTTGCTTACAAAAGCTTTTGATGTAAGTAGATTTCAATATTTGATTGTTAGTATTAGAATGATGAATCTTTAAAGTCTTTTATCTCTTTATGTTTTTGTAAAGTTTTGTATGAATAAGTACTGTTATTAATGTCATTAAAAGTTTTGTTGTTTAAGTATAAATTAGTATTGATGGTTATTACTAATACTGTGGCGTTTACTTCACTGTTAGTCTATATTAATACTGTTAGGTATAATTATACTGTCGATAATTGTGAAAATTATATGGCTGAGTTTCTGGTTTTTGGACTAACATTTTGCAGGAAAAGCAGAAAAGGTGTTAAATTGATGATGGAAAAAAGTTGTTAGAATGATATTAGAGATAATGCTTTGGTGGACTCAAGTTATGGTAGGCATAACTTACTACTAATGGGGTTATCTACTGCTGGGTGAAAGTTAATGATGTTGAGGGTATTTTCATAAATACTTTGATTAAGGGTTTCAATCGATCCTTTAATCAATTTTACTCTTTCAAATACTCTCTAACTACAACCTTAACTCAATTTTATCGAGTCCATTATCAAAACCCACACAAATGGGAATCTAAAGTTACGGGATACTATACATTGTCGCATTTTTGTCTAAACCCGAAGAGAGCGATAGGTTTAAACAAATTGTGGATTTTTTGAATGCACACCCTATAAAGTATGCACTAACCGTTAATCTCACAATATATATTTCTTGTATCGAATAGTTCTGGTCTACTGTCAAGGCCAAAACTATCAATGGGGAAGTACAGTTACTGCCCTTAGTAGATGGCAAGAAGATAATCATCACTGAATCAACTGTTAGAAGAGATCTTCAACTAGGTGACCTTCGGCTGCTGGAAAGGACTATATGATTTATCATATGATGTCCTCATCATAACAGGTCAAACCTCGTAAATAATATAAATGGACTCAATGCACTCTACACTTAGCATGTACTACGATTACGATGCACATGTTAAGGGAGAGTTTTTTAGTGATGACGAAAAACTTTCAAAGTGTAAATTTTTTGATATTTATATCAAACACTTTGATTAAACTTTTCAATGATTTTGGAAGGATTGTGATGGAATACCCAAAAGACCGACCATGTACTTAAATTTATGGAGTTATAAAGTGGTTAGGCATAGGTATTCAAATCCCATGATCCAGTCAAAACCGGAGGGATCTACCTAGGGATATCCACTAGATAGTGTAGAAGTCCTTAGGTATGATACAAAAGGAGAAAAAGTGAGAATCAGGAATAATGCCGACTGAGATGGAGCTAACACTGGAATAAAACCAACAAGGTGTTAGTTATGAAGTCTCGGTAAGCATTGAAGGTATTGAAGAATGAAAAAGAAATGTAAGGATCAAGGGTGAAAAGAAAGAAGCCCTCCATACACTTAGGCAGAAACCGGGTTAATACATAAACTGTCGGAAATACTAAGTTGTTGTCTGGCATTAAAGATAGTCATGGACCCAATGACGCTATGCACAACCCTCCCTAGCCACTCAAGGTCTCTCAACAGACTCTTGTTTCATTTTTCACGGAGATTACACGCATTTCTATCGACTTTCTCACTCCGAGTTAGTCGATATTGAAAAGGTGGCAGTCTGCTCCAGCCTCCGATCACTAAAACCAAAGTGCACTATTGAGTCTAGAGCCAAAAGAGATCATCCATAAATCTTATTAGGATACTTGTCAAAATTATGCTTGCTATCTCACACAATGTGACTAACAAGAAATATTTATAAAGAGTCCAACGCATTATCCTTGTGATTCTGCCAGAACATCAGAGTGATACTCAAGTAATCACAATGAAGATGGAAATCCTGCTTGAGCCAACATCAAACAAGCTCATTGTAGGTGACTTGTACGATTCTATACGAATCAAACTTATGAAAACTGGAAAGAAATAATGGTGCGATTCTAAATGAGTCAAACTTGTTCCAGGAAATGGATTAACGGTTGATGATGAATTTTTGAAATGATTAACACTCTCGATGTGTCACAAAAAACACTTTAGCAAGTGACACATCGATTGATTTTTGAATTGATTTTTCTATTCAATCGGTGAGACTTTGTCTTGCTGGTTCACTCATACTGTATTGTCTGCTTTGAGACGCTCCGGTAATGAGAACGGCTAGCGCAGCTGCGAAACCCTGTCAATGAGATTCTTCGGAGTTCTACCTGATCACAGGCAGTATTTATACTGATCGACGAGGAACCGTAGTTATTACAACCGTATTCGATGAAGTAACAAAGACACTCTCGTCCATATCTGTTGATTATCACTAACCTAAACCTGCAGGTACTCCTAACGAATTGTGCATCTGATTCCTGACGAGTCATGATTCATAGCCACATGCTCATACCCAACCGACAAATATAAAGACATCATGAAAGCTCAAGTACATGTTTCAAGACTTTTGCTACTCTGATACCATACGTCTTTCTTGAAGTGACGAAGTATTAAAGTCAAAGAATTTCAAAGAAGTTTCTATCACTCTGATACCGAACGTCTTTCTCGAAGTGACAAAGTGTTAAAGTTAAATAATTTCAAGAAAGATGCAGCATTAAAGCTTTTCAAGTCGACACATCAAGAAAGGTATGAGCATGTCAGTCCAAAAGTCACAAGTTTACAAGATCACAGTTTCACATTCAAGTAAAGCTAAAGGAACTAGCTCAAGCCTAAAGTCAATAATCACTACATCAATTCATAAGTAAATGATTGAAGTTAAAGACTACGAGCTCAAGACTAAAGTTAAAGCATAGTATGCTAGGTCTAAGTTTTTGTAAAATGGAGTGACCTCCCTTAGGGGGAGATTGTTAGAAACACAAAAAGTATCGGTCACTTCCAATAATAGTTAGTCAAAGCCCGTAGTTAGTCAAATGTAATGTTATTAATCTAATTGGGCCAAAATTATGAAAAGCCCATGGATAGCCCATGTAAAGTCTATCCATGGGCCGGTCAAAAGGGTTTTTATACACCTCTCCATGCCTTGGAGAGGTGGTTGGTTGGTTGTATTTTCACATAGTTATGTATTTCATGTTCTTGTCTTTCTCTCTCTAAAATACATCATTCCTTCTCACTTTCTCTCTCTAGTTCTTGTTGTTAGAGATTACTAATATTCTTCAAAATTTTTGATGAATCTGATGTCTATTGACATGTTCAGAGAGTCTAGTTTCTAAAAAGTCTGGCCCCAAAAGGTTTTGAGATAGGAAAGTTAGTCAAATAATTTTCGCAAAATAGTTGTCAAAACATTAAATTCGGGTCAGATTTGGGTCTAATTTTGGGGAGTAAAACCCCCACTTAAATTTCAAATTTGGATTATCCAAAAATTGTGAGTCATATTAAGTTCGAAGGGCTAGCGATAAAACATTTTCTAAGTATTTTTAAGGACGTCAAACTTTTTGGTGTACGTTCAGATCTGAATCTGAGTACTTTGTAAAGATGAATTTTTATAAAATAGTTCCACTTAGTATTATTTTTTCTAAAAAATCACAGTAGCTCACAACTTATTGGGGAACTAGGTAATGCAAGGAAAACCATTAATTAGGTGTTTTAGTATTTTATTTGTGGTCACAAAGTGACTACAAAATTTAGCCAGAAATTGTAAAAGTTGGAAGTTAATGGTTAAGACTATATAAAGTATGAAAATGATTTGGGATATGCATATAAAGGATCATAAACTTAGTGTTAGGTTTAGAGGTCCATCATGTTATTGTTACATTGGCTTGGGCATTCAACTAACCGAGTGTAACTTGTGTTTTGTTAGACTGATGGTAGTCCCACCCTACGGTTTGGTTGGTCTTCATGCAACCCCACCCTACTCCCCAATTACTTACACCAAACATACCCACCCTTTTCATTTGTTGGGGCTACATGTCCACCGAGCAAATTGAAGACAAAAAATGGCAAAAAATATTTAGGACCACCTTTCTATATTTTAAATGTTTCATGAAATAATTAATAACATCAATAATGTGCCATGCAAAAAAAAATGTATGCTTTTATTGATACTGAATGTCCTTAACGAAATTATTGCTTTACTTTTTTCTCGAATAACTTACTGAGTAAATTAACTTTGCATTGAATCATATACATTTATTGTTAACATAAAGAGGAAATGAGGAGATTAAATGGAGAAAAAGATTGAACAAAAATGTATATAAATGTATTTGAAAGAGATTGAACGGTTGGTTGTCATGATAAATTTTCATAAATGACTTGAATGAAATTTTAATTTTCATAAACGACTTGAATGAAATTTTAATTTTCATAAATGACTTGAATGAAATTTTTATTTTTTTAGAAAAAGTGTTTGGTCACTTGTCTGGTCGAATTACAATGGTTTGGTCACTGTTTGGTCTAAGAGAGAGAAAGCTGAGATGGCGCTGATGTGGCAGTCTGGTCTGGTCACCTAGTTTGGTCGGATTACTCTTAGTCTTATGATTAGATTTTGTGCAAGATCTTGTCAAGTAAGATGAGCATCAGGTGAGTTTCATAGTCTCATTTTACTATGTTTTCTTAGGATGGAAATGATGCAAAATATGTTTTGAAATGTTTTGATTGCTGTGATTATGTGGTTTAAGTTACTCATGGACTTTTAAGTAGCTATTATATGTTATGTGTTGCATGTTGTATGATGTTGCATTGGTCTTCGCCTACTTTGTGGGTAAGAGGTTTCGCATACTTTGTGTGGGTATGAACCTGTGCGGATACGGTACCAAGAGTCTGGGATTGGGGATATCATTCCTCTCCATGACTAGATTGGTTGGTTTGGATCGGGGGATACGTTCCGTCCCAATGGTGTTTGTTGGTTGCATGAATGCTAGCATGTATAATAGTCAGTTTAATTGTCCTGCCATGTTTTGTTTTTTTTATAATCACAGTAATTGATTTAAATCTTTTGTATTGGTGTCGTAAAACCTATGACTCTCACCAACCATTGTGTTAACGTTTTAAGCATCATTTTCAGATGAGCGTTATGAAGGTGTTGACGTTAATAAAAGTGGCTAGAGAGACCATTAGGCTGACATTGAAAGTTCTCAATTGATTTTGTTTCGTATTTGTTTGCATAAATTCTTGGATGTTATTAGTTTAATAGGTTTGCGAGACATTGTCTTTGTATTGATGAGACCCCTTTTCATTAATACAAGATGTCGTTCCTTTGTTTTCGGTATTGTCATGACACATCGTGACTTTTATATTTAGTTATGCATGTAGTGTGATACGACCCGGTTCGGAGTTGTATCAGGATAGGGCACAACTTCAAGCGTGTGCTGGCTCCGTCAGCAAATAGAAGAGAAGATTAGAGAATTATTTATCTTTAACTTTGATTGATTAATAATAATGAAGAATGATTCGGTATATATACCGAATAAAAGACATGGCTTGGATCATAAGCCAACTACAAGATAAACATTGACTTGACACTTTCCTAACACAAGTTATTCACTTTCCTAAACAAAGAGACAACATAAATACTTTCCTAACACAAAGACGTATCCTAAATAAACATAAACATAATGATAGATATACTAGCCCATGACATAAAGCCCGGGGCGTATCATTCCCCACTCCTTCGAAGCCACCTTGTCCTCAAGGTGTTGTCTTGAAAAACTCTCTTGATTCCGGGATCCCATATCCTAATCCTACCGCAATCCCGTCTTCAACTCCCGTAGTTCTCCTGCCTTCTGATTGATACGACCCAATTAGGGGTTGTATCGGGATAGTAGCACCACTTCAAGCGTGTGCTGGCTCCGTCAGAAAATAGAAGAGAAGATTAGAGAATTATTTATCTTTAACTTTGATTGATTAATAATAATGAAGAATTATTCGGTATATATACCGAATAAAAGACATGGCTTGGATCATAAGCCAACTACAAGATAAACATTGACTTGACACTTTCCTAACACAAGTTATTCACTTTCCTAAACAAAGAGACAACATAAATACTTTCCTAACACAAAGACGTATCCTAAATAAACATAAACATAATGATAGATATACTAGCCCATGACATAAAGCCCGGGGCGTATTATTCCCCACTCCTTCGAAGCCACCTTGTCCTTAAGGTGTTGTCTTGAAAAACTCTCTTGATTCTGGGATCCCATATCCTAATCCTACCGCAATCCCGTCTTCCACTCCCGTAGTTCTCCTGCCTTCTGCTACCGCAACCAACACCTTTTTTCCTCTTCCGCCTACCACTACCTTGGACATAACACAACACCATTCTTCCGCCTTCCGCTACCCATGCCGTAACATAGTGATTCTCTATTGTTGACACCATTGTGTTGTGATGATATCCATGAAGTTACGCCTCGTATTTCCGCCTTGGCGGGGTGTGACATAAGGTTTCGTATGTATCTAGTCTATTTAATGTATTGTAATGTGTTAGTAATTCTGATAAATATATTGTTCATTTTCTCTCTAATTTTTACACTTCACATCTGTCACCGGAATGCGATAAACATAGATCGTTTATAAACCGGAGGACCAATCCAAATGTTTCGGCATCATTAGGCATTACAAATTCATAATGGATGGAAAACTAGCTGGTTTGTTAATGAACCGGATGCCTTCAATGATTTACCAATGACATCGTATCAAGGGGGACTTGAATTAAGATGAACATCAAATATTGTATCATAATTCAAAAGGGCATGATTCACTGGTTAGATTGTTCTCTATCAATGTAGTTCACATCTTTTATGAAAACAAGATGCAAAAGCCCATACATTAATATTGTTTAGTGTTAGATTGTTAGATTTATTTATGCCAAATATTTTAATACTTGAAAGTTTAGCCACCAAGTGATCAAATCTCAAGTTCTGGTTATAAAAGCCACCCGGTTTTTGGATATTAAGTACCTAAGATCAAAAGCAAATGTAAAAGTTCAAGTTATTCGATGTCAATCAATCCAAGGTGATGGTAATACAACGGAGCAATGGTGTGGTTTATTTTCAAGTCAAATTCTTACCCTTATAGTATTTGTTAGTTAATTCTCTATCTCTACATTTTTAGTTTTCTCGGAAAAACAAAGAAGTGTTTTGTAATTTGTATTTGGATTATGTTAAGAATCTCATGTTTGGGCTCCTTCATTTGGTCTCTCATCTATTTAAGGGTGCTTGGGTCAAACACGGGAATAACTAGGGTGTTCACCGTTATCGGGTTATTCGGTTTGATTCGATTAGTTCGATTAATTATTCTTTTGTAAAACCAAAAACCGAACTGAACATAACCAAATTTGGATTTAACCGAATCGAAAACCAAATTTAATTCGGTTCACGGGTTGACCCAAATAACTCAAAAAAAGAGAAAGAAGAAATGCGGGCAGGGTGGTGCTCGACAGAGGGTTCGAGAATAAGGTAGGGTCATGTTCTTAAGATTCATATAAGAAAAAAGTTCCAAACTTTTATGCATGTACCTCCGTACAAGTGCTGCAAATTACATAATTTATTTTAAAATAAAATTAATTATCTAGATTTTTAGAAATAAAAAAATTATTATTTCAAGCTTAAAAAATGTCTTATTTATACTTTTAATGGTGTTTTAAGTATATATAAAAAATATATTTATATGAATTCGATTTTTGGTTCGGTTCGGTTGACAAGTTGTCAATACCATATTCAAACCGAAAACCGAATATCTAATTCGTTTTGGTTTTGAAAATTTTTTTCGACTTTTTTCAGTTCCGTTCGATTTTGATTTTCGGTTCTTGTGGGTATTATCCGAATTTATTATGGATTTCTTGGTAAGAGGTATTAAAGAGTAAATAATGAGAATGATTGATAATGGTTGATTAGTTATAGTACTATGAGTCGGTATTAAGACTGAATGTAATGGTAAGGTCGACCTTCGGTCGGTCGTCCCATGTGGAAGCAACTAAGGTCGGTCGTCCCATTACCTCGACCGAACTAGACTAGTCCCCCAACCTTTGCAATTGTTTGGGTCGTGTAGAAGACCGAGTAAATGAAGTCGTTTCCTATAAAAAAATTATCCCTTTATTTTCTATAAAACCCAACATCTTCTTTCTTATTTTCACACACATATACACTTTTTATCAAAAACACACACTACAAACAATATGTCTCAAATTAATTCCGAGTGTTTATTTTTCGATGATATGGATGATGAAACGGAAGTGAATAGTTTACTCTCTGGTTTTTTAATAGACGCTGCTTTGGTTATTCAAGCATCTACTCCTACAATCCAAAAATACCAACGAAGCTATATGCCTAGAGATCGTTACGGTGCTCATGACCGTCTAGTGCTAGCTTACTTTGCTAAAAAACCATTTTACAACGCCTATTTATTTCGTAAACGATTCCGAATGAACCGATCGTTGTTCACCCGCATTGTTCGAGATTTGTCTGCTAACTGCCCTTATTTTCAAGAAGGGTGTGATGCTGTTGGAAAAGCTGGCATCTCTGCTTTAGTGAAGTGTACCTCCGCGATTCGCCAACTAGCATACGCTGCTGTTCCAGATTCTCTAGACGAATATTTACAAATCGGTGAAAAAACTTCTCGTGATTGTTTGATGCATTTCTGTAACGGGGTTATAGAGTTATATGGCGAGGAGTATTTGCGAAGGCCTACGCAAACTGACGTCGAAAAACTCTACGCTTTTCACGAGAACAAACATGGGTTTCCTGGTATGATAGGCAGCATAGACTGTACAAAATAGCCGTAGGCTCAATGTCCACAAGCATATCGTGCTTGTTAGGAATATGTAATAAGATAGTTACACTAGTAGTAGATAGTAGCCATACTGTTAGAGTATAAGTTCCTACTGGTAGTATGCATTTCCAACTGGTATGGATAACTTCATATTTAGTGCTGGCAGGACCAAATATGGTTCCTGATGTAAAACATATATTAGTCCTGATAGTATACTAATTGGTCCAGGTTAGTATTAAAAAGTTAGTTTAGTGATAAGGATATGCTTGAGCTATCTTAGGAAATGATAGTGCATATCTCTTTGACGCGTTTTGTGTAACAGGCGGTTAGGGTTTCAGTAGTATATAAGAAACCCAACCCAGGCCAAAGAATGGGGCACGAATCCGAAAACACAATTCTCCTGTTAAATAATCGAAATCCATAAAAGAGATCTATTAGTTTAATAGCCTTGATCTTCTTATAGGCTTTGTCAAATTTCCGCTTGTTATCTAGCTTAAGATTACATAGGTTAATCACCATCCCTTACAAGAAGTAAAGATCTATCTAGAGTGGGTTCAAACAAGTGGTATTAGAGCTTGTTGAGAGTCTCTGGATAAGAAAAACACGTAGATCTAGACTCTTAGAACCTTAAACACATCCAAAAACATCCAATATCCCTACCACAACCTTTTCAAGATGTCTGACCATGATGATGATGCTTCTGATTTTAATAATGATAATGCTCAACCACAACAACAACAAAACATTCAACCTCAAATCATCACCACTGTATCGAACAACAATGTAAATTTTCCTTATTTGAAGAAGGATGAGTATGAGGTCTGGGCTATGAAGATGGAATACTGGATCACAAACAATGATATGAATATCTGGAAGGTGATTCAAAATGGCAACAGCTTAAAAAGGACTGGAAGAGATCATGATGGAATGGTTATTATTCTCCCCCCAACGACTGCAGATGAACACATTGCTGTTCAGAGGGAATCAAAGGCAAGAACTACCTTGCTTCAGTCTATTCCTGATGATCATGTGGCTGATTTCCATTATATGGATGATGCAAGGGATATATGGAATGCAGTCAAAGCTAGGTTTGGTGGAAATGCCGAATCCAAAAAGATGAGAAAGTCCATGCTGAAGCAAGAATTCTCAGAGTTTAGAATTAGTGAATCAGAGGGATTGCACAAAGGGTATGACAGGATGCAGAAGATTCTCAGTCAGCTTAACCAACTCAAGGCCAAGCCTGATGATGAAGACATCAATCTTAAGTTTCTCAGAGGTTTGCCTTTATCTTGGTCACAGGTGGCTTTGACCTTAAAAACCAAAGGTGGACTTGAACTTCTTTCTTTTGATGATTTGTACTACAAGTTGAAGACTCTTGAGATAGATATCAAAGGATATTCTACTCATTCCTCAAGTCAATCTCCAAGCCATTCTGCATTTGTTAGTACTACCAGTACTAGCAAAAAGATGTCATATGCAGAAAGCCCAAGCTTCTCCTCATCTACTACTTACTCTGCTCCATCAAGTTCTAAAGCTAGATCTCACAGTTCTAGTAATGTGCTTCAAGATGTTCTTCACTCTCTTGTAGCTGAAAGTGAACTAGAACAACAAGTAGCTTATAAAGATTTTGAGTAGAAATACAAATTAGACTTAGAAGAGATGGATATCAAATGGCAAATGGCTATGTTGTCAGTCAGAGTGAATAAGTTCAAGAAAAAGGCTGGAAGGAAGATTGAGTTTGATAAGAAAGAAGCTGCTAGGTTCAATAAGAAAGCAGTTAGATCCTATAAGTACCTGCAAAAAGGGTACTTTGCAAGAGAATGCAGAGCAAAAGGGGGAAATGAAAAGAGATATTCATCATTCAAGATTCAGGAACTTAGGAAAAAAGAGGCTGATACTAAAGCCTTAATAACAGTTGACACATTAGAGAATTAGAAAGAACATGAATCTGGGAATGATGAGGGTTTTGCTCCCAAAGAGTATGGAATGGTTGCTGGTTGTGGTGCTGCTTGTGAAGAAGGTGCTGCTGAAGTATATAGCTTGATCACTGGGAATGGTACTGATGCTGCTGCTGGAGAATTTGCTCTCATGGGCATGACCTCTGAGGTATAAAACTGTCCTTTTGGTTGTGAACATAAATTTAATAATCTTCAAAAACAGTATAATGATCTAAATGAACAATATAATGAGTACTATATACAGGTTCAGGCTTATAAAAACTCTCTTAAAACATTAGAAAAACAAAAGAGAGTCTATCAGCAAAATCAGTTAGGATATGAAGAAAAGATTAGAGTATTGTCTATTGAATTAGAAAATACAACTAATCTACTAAAACATTCTGAAAGAATAAATGTTGAAGCAGAGATAGCAAAGAAAGATTTACAGACAAAACTTGATAATCACTTAGTACAAATTGAAAAGTGGAGGACCTCTACCAAAAACTTGTTCAGATTAATTGATAGTTCCATGTCTGTTAGAACAAAAGTGGGTTTGGGATTTAATAACTATATAAGTGAAAATGAGTTAGGATGGGATGACTCTGCATTTAGTGTATTTACTACTAACTCTGAAGAAGTGGAAGGTAGACCTCTTTTCAATAGGTTTGCCAAAGCTGATAGTATGAAAGTTGTGCCTCCACCTCTTTCTGGAGACTACACTCCTCTATCAGATCACATTGACTTGGATGAATCACAAATGTCTTATGGTACAAAGTCCTCAACCTCTGGTGACTCTAATTCTGTGTTGAATGACTTTGTCTCTTGCGATAACAGTGACAAGTCTTCAGAGGTCAACACAAATGACTTTGCCTCTAGTGATTCTAGTGTCAAATCTTCAGAGCCCAAGTCAAATGATTCAACCTCCTGTACATCAACTTCCAGTGTATCCACATCTGAGAGTGAAGCTAGGATTGAGTCTAATGTTGGGACACCTATCCAAGAACCCATTATTGTTTAGGATTTACCTAGTTTCTCTTGTAATAGTTCTGATAAGAATGAAAACACTTCTAGGACCTCTTGTAATAAGAATGGTTATTTTAATAAAAAGGCAGGTCATTTTAGGAAAAATAATTCTTCTGCTTCAAAGTCTTGTTTTGTATGTGGTAGTTATCTTCATCTCATTAAGGATTGTAATTATTATGAGACACAATATGCTAATGATTTTGATGGTGTGGGATATCCTCAAAGGGAACCAATTTGGGACAATGCTACTAGGGTCACTCAGTCAAATCAATTTGTCCCACAAGCAGTACTTCTCAGGTCTGGCAAGGTTTCTATTCCTGCTGCTAGACAAAACCAGGTTCTTGCTGGTAGGCCAAAACCAGTTTCTACTAGTAGGCCAAAACCAGTTTCTACTGGTAAGAAAAATAAGCCTCCTCCAATTCATGCTGGTAGAAGAAATTCTTCCTCAGTTACTTCTGGTTGGTGGCAAAGTAATGCTAGACCTATGGCCATTTGCCTACACCTACGAGTTCTTATTTTCAAACCTCCACACCATTTGGACCTCATGTTTATTACAATCAAATGCATTATGATGGGGATGGATGGGCAACTGCTGTTAAGCCCTAAGCAGGTTGTTCTTGGAAGTCACATAGAAATAAAGTGTACAGGGTACCCAAGAACAATGGTGGATCTCACATATCTACATGGCCTAAATTTTCAGATCCACAAGGCAGACCCAAGTCAGGAATGACTTGGGTCCCCATTAGAAACTAATTGTTCTTTTGTAAAATTTTGTACAGGTCAATCTCCATACAGATGGTGGAGATGAAAAGATAGTAGATAGTGGTTGTTCTCGCAGTATGACTGGCAACAAGGAAAGATTGGATGATTTTCAACCTTTTAAAGGTGGAAAAGTGACTTTTGAAGGTGGTGAAGGGCGAATAACTAGAAAAGGGACAATCAGGACTCCTAAGTTGGATTTTGAAAATGTATACTATGTGAAGGAACTTCAACAATTCAACCTGTTCTCAGTCTCTCAGATTTGTAACAAGAAGAATAGAGTTCTCTTCACAGACACTGATTATCATGTCCTCTCCAATGATTTCAAACTCCCAGATGAGAGCATGGTGTTACTCAGAGTTCCAAGGAAGCACAATCTGTATACTTTTAACTTAAATAATCTTGCTCCCAAAGAAAATTTAGCTTGTTTAGTGGCCAAAGCTTCTTCTGATGAAGCTGTAAAGTGGCATAGAAGGATGGGTCATGTGAACTATAAAAATATGAATAAGTTGGTAAAAGATAACCTTGTCAGAGGTCTTCCCCTAAAGCTTTTCAAAAATGACCATACTTATGTTGAATGTTGCAAAGGCAAGCAACACAAAGCCATCTATAAGGCCATTACTGCTGTAAGCTCCATTTCTGAGCCTTTGCAATTGCTTTATATGGACCTCTTTGGTCCTACATCCATTCGAAGCATATACCACAAATATTACTACCTTGTGATCACTGATGACTATAGCAAGTTTTGTTGGGTTTTCTTTCTAGAGACTGTGAGTCCCTAAACGAATAGATCTCTGCAGCCTATTAAGGTTGATAGCCAAGATGTATAAATACAACTGACTATATAGAAACAGTGATTATGAATACTAAGTGTTAATGCGGAATCTTAACACAAGTACTAAGAAAAACAATGTATAACTAAATAACAACTTCTATTAATCTGCTTTAAACAATTACAGATTACTAACTATTTTAGATATGATATTGTATGAGATTTCTTGAGGTCTTTTCTAACTATGCTAAGAGAAATCCTTTTATAGACTAAGGATAAACTCTCACAAGCTTACAAATCGCTAACAGATAACACATATCTTTTCCTAGAATATCTCATACATATCTCATAAACGGTACTAACTATTTTCTAACTAACGGTACTAACTAATTCAACAGTACTTACATTTTGTACCGTCGGTACTAACTATAACTAACAGTACTAACTATTTGTACTGTCGGTACTAACTTACTAAAACATAAATCCTAACAATCCTCCCTTAAACATGAATGTTGAATTTGTTTAACTTCATGTTTCTTCAACTTCTTTAATCTCTTAGAGGATGTATCCAAACACTCATATCATTTCTTGATCTTTTTAAACTCTATCCTTCTTCAGCAGCAACTTTATCTTCTCAGCAACTCAGCAACATCTTTTCAGCAACAATCCAACTAAGTTGGCTTTGTAGTTTTTGGCAAACTACCAGCCATTAACGGATTTGATGTTCCTTTACCAGTAGCCGTTTGCTCTGGGATAGTTAACTCTTTATTTTAAAAATATGGTGAGTTAATTACCATACAGTTTTTGGTAAACTGTCAACCATCAACGGAATTGATTTGTCTTTACCAAATACTGTTTGCTTTTGGACTAGCCAATGCTTCATTGTAATAACATGGTGCATTGATAAACCATATAGTTTTTAGCAAACTATCAGCTATCAACAGATTTGATTAGTCTTTACCATGAACTGTTTGATCATGGACTAGCCAACTCTTCACCACAGAAGCAAGGTGAGTTGAATGGTTTCTCCTAGTGAAGTTTCAGTTCCTACTGGTGGTGTTCCAGTTACTACTGGTAGTCCAACTGACTCATTCGTTAATGATGGGCCTACAACGAGATTCCCTAGTCCATCAGGCCTTGGAAATAATGAACCCTCACCTGGTATTTTCTCTTCTTCATCCTATGATGATGAGTTTGGTGCTGATCTAAATAATTTAGCATCAACTGTGGAAGTCAGTCCTATGGCAACTAAGCGAATCAATACAATTCATCCTTAATATCTGATTATTGAGGATCATACTTCAGCTGTGCAAACGAGAAGCAAGGTCAATATGACTATTTCTTGGTGAATATGCTTTTTATCTGTTATATTCAAGGACAAGTAGAGAGGATAATATACAGACTTTCAACATTGTCTGTTTGCTTGTTTTCTTTCTCAAGTTGAACCAAGAAGTGTAGCTCAGGCCCTTGAAGATCCAAGCTGGGTTGATGCTATGCAGGAAGAAATGCAACAGTTCAAGTTTCAAAATGTATGGATTCTTGTTGATTTGCCTAAAGGTAAATATGCTATTGGGACTAAATGGATACTAAAAAACAAGAGAGATGCTAGGGGGATTGTTATTAGAAACAAGGCTAGACTTGTAGCTCAAGGACACATACAGTAGGAGGGCATTGATTATGATGAAGTCTTTGCTCCAGTTGCAAGAATAGAGGCAATCAGATTATTTTTAGCATTTGCCTCTTACATGGGATTTATGGTTTATCAGATGGATGTTAAGAGTGCGTTTCTTTATGGAAGCATTGATGAGGAGGTATATGTCACTCAACCTAAGGGATTTGTGGATCCTCAATATCCTAACCAGGGTCTACAGGGTAGTCAAAGCTCTATATGGTCTTCATCAAGCACAAGGAGGGGGCTTTTTTGGTATGCAACCCTTTCTACCTTTTTGCTAAAACATAGTTACAGAAGAGGCGCCATTGACAAGACTCTCTTTCTTAAGAAGCACAAAAGAGATATCATCCTGGTACAAGTTTATATGGATGACATCATCTTTGGATCTACAAAGAAGGCCTGGTGTGATGAATTTGAGGCCTTGATGAAGGGAGAATTTGAAATGAGTGCTATGGGAGAACTTATTTTCTTCAAAGACCTGATGGAATCTTTATCGGCCAAGACAGGTATGTGCAAGAGATCCTGAAGAAGTTTGATTTGGAGAGTGTCAGGACTGCAACTACACCCTATGAAGCTCATAGCCCTAGTCCAGATATGGACCTGATATCCTGTAAAATGTCTACACTTGGACAGATCCTTGATAGGATTTCACTAATGTATTGATGCTTCAAGGCCTGATATAATGTTTGCAGTCAGTGCTTGTTCAAGGAATCAAGTCACTCCTACTACTTCCAATTTGGAAGCAGTGAAGAAGATTTTCAAGTATCTTAAAGGCCAATCTAAGTTGGGGTTATGGTACCCTAGAGAGTCACCTTTTGCCCCCCCCCCCCCCCCCCCCTCATTTTCTGCTGAAGCTTATAGTTGACAGTGTATTATGTTGGGGCAAACAAGGATAGAATCCACAACTGGTGGATGTCAATTTTGGGTAGGAGTGAACTCTATGGCAATGCAAGAGCAAACAATATGGCTACCTACTTCCACTGAAGCTGAGTATGTTGTGCTGTAACTGTTGTGGTACAGTACTCGGATACAACAATCAGTTGTTAGATTTAGGGTTTAACTTGATGATACAAATATTTATTGATAAACAACAGTACCTTTTGCTTAGTAAAAACCCCTGTTATTTCACCAACGGAGTAAGCATAGAAATTAGGCACCTATTCATAAGAGATGCTAATGAAAAGAAACTCTATTCGAGTTGCTTATAATACATTACTGATGATAATGTGGGCTGATTGTTACACCAAGGCATTTGAGGGACTAGGTTTAATCTCTTGTGCGGCTTAACATTGGGATGACTCAATCCATTGTGCTCTAATTGAGGGGAGGATTTGTGTCCAGGGGAGCGACTGTTGTTGTATTATATTTTCCTAAAAAGTTGGTTTTTAATATTTTTTTTTACCAAGTAGTTTTTCTTGCTACAATATGTTTCTCCTAGTAGTTGTATTTTTCTTCTGGTAGTTTTAGTTCCTCTTGCTTGTCTGTAATTCGTTACTTCTGATAATTAGTTTTCCTTTCCATTTTCTTGTATATGTCTTGTGTGTATTGGCCTCACCTTTTGCAGACTAATGGTTCAAGAGGGTGGATTAGTGATTTTCTAGTGCTCTACATGGACCAGGTGGCCTTATTTTGATGACAACGAGTTCATACTGGTAGTTTAAGTGTTCCCTCTGGTGTTCCCAGAGTTCCTACTGGTAGTTTTATTTTTCCTACTGGTTGACCACTTCCTACTGGTAATATTAATTTTCCTTCTGGTTGACTTTTCTTTGTGCTAGTTATGTCCGTTCGTGCTGGTAGATTAAATTGAGTTTTATCTTAATTAAAAGTTACCATTGAGATATTGTTGGCATTTAATTCGTCAAAGGGCTTCCTACTTAAATAGATAATTACTGTTTTCTCACATTTTAACAGTTACTTTTTCATTAAAACCCTAATTTCTAAACGGTCCAATAGACATTGAGATCATTCCTCTATATAAATTCAATTACCACTCTCTGCCAGTATCAACTCTCATTGGGATCAACAACCAGCATAAAATCTCAACCCTATTTCAAAATCATCAATGGCAGCACTAAGATACAGGGATGAACACAACAAAGTGGGTTATTTGCAAAAACCGAAAGGCAGTGATGATTATCATCAGGTTCTTGACTTCTTGAGGGCTTCTCACATAAGGTATGCTCTCACAAATGACCTCATTATCTTTGACTCATTAGTCAAACAATTCTGGTCAACGGCTACACTCAGGTCTCCTGAGTTAGGTCCCCCAGCTATCCTAGCTACCATTGATGAGACTCCCTACACCATTACTGAGGACTCAGTAAGAAGTCAACTTCAATTAGCTGATGATGGTGGTATTGATGATTTACCTATTGCGGACATCTATTCTGGAATGGACAACCTTGGGTATGTCACCGAAGGCAAGTTAACCTTTTACAAGAACAAGTTTTCACCTCAATGGAGGTTTTTGGTCCACACCATTCTTCACTGTCTCAGTACCAAGTCAGGTAGTTGGGATCAATTTGGTAGCTCACTTGCTGTTGCTCTTATTTGTCTATCTGATGGGAGAAAGTTTAACTGGTCTAGCTACATTTTTAAGGGGATGGTTAGTAACATAGGAAATGCTAAAAAGTTCTTAATGTATCCTAGATTTCTTCAAACCATTTTGGGTATAGAAACTAGTGTTGCAAGACAATACCATGTGTTCAAGCTATCTAGTAAACTTTTTGCTAATATGAAGCTCAACTTTGAGGGGCAACCTATGCCACTTTTAGCTGCTATGCTTTCCCAAGCTCAAGCAGGTGAAGGTGCAGGGGTAGCTGCACAAGCTGTCCCACCACCCATACCTGAAACTATTCCTGAGACTAGGCCTGAACCTGACCAACCTCAAGACGTCTACACCCCCAAGACAACAAACTTCTGACCCTATTGCTCTAGTCTTTGAGCATGGTCAAAGTTCAGACCCAAACATTGCATCCTTCTCACGAGCCCATGAGACTGATGATGAACCCTTCACTTCCACCAATGTGGAAGATGAACCTTTGGGAGGCTCTTTCCATGCATCTCCACCAAGTTCCACTCAAGCTCCCCCTGCAGGTCACACTTCAGGAGCTGCAGAGGACCTTATTACACTAACTGCTTTATCCTCTGTAGTTTCTACTTTAGTGCAGAAGGTAAATTCTTTGGAAACTGAGCTCAAGGCACACAAGAAGCTATTTAAGGATGTGGTGGGAAAGTTGGTCAAGAAAGTCAAAGCAATGGAGGTAACACTCAAGACCAAGAAAAGGAAGGTGGTTGTGAGTGATTCTGACCAAGAAGAAGGAGGAGAGCAAGCTGTGGATTTGGATGCTCTAATTGCATTGGCTAATGCAGCTGTGACTATTGATTCCAATATTCCTCCTGGTGGTACTTCTAATACTCTTGCTGCTAGTTCTTATATTCCTACTGATGTTCCTACTAGTGGTGACTTTGCTCCTGCTCATTCTACATCACCATCCAGAGATCCTTTCAAGGGAAAAGGTGTTGCTAAGCCTTCTTCCCCTGTTTCAGAAAGAACTAAGAAGCAATTAGCAGATGGGAGGCTGAGTGAAATTGAAGCTGCAAGACTAGAAGCTCTTGAGAGGGAAAGATCTAAGAAATAACAAGCTAAAATTGCAAGACAGGATGCAATTTATGCAAAGTAGTTAGAACAAGAGGAAGAGATGTCTGCTTCTCAGAGGGAGACCAGACAAGTAGAGGTTCTTTCATCTGCAAAGCATTATTCTGATGCAGATTGGATTAACATCATGGCTCAAGTTCATGCCAATGCAGGCCTTTCTTCTAAGCTTCTGGGTACAGATGTGAATGATGATAATTTTGCTGAGAGGATGGTTGCATTAATCAATCAAAGGAAGAGAGCATTTGCTGAACAAACGGCTAGAGAGAAGAGGGATAAACCAATGACACCTGCTCAACAAAGGGAATACATAAGAGTATTTGTCAAGAATCAGAGTACCACCATTTACTCTACTGGTTGGTCTATGAAATATGTGAAATCCTTGACTGGTGAGCAACTCATAGATGAGTTTGAGAAGATCAGGATGGTTGTGGTAGATCTTAAGTCTCACGAACTCAGAAGGACTCTGAAAAGAGTTGGTGAAGCTCTAGAACCAGACACTTCAAAGAAGGAAAAGTCTACTGAAGCCCCCATTCCATCTGTGCCTGATGTTCCCCAACCACCAGTTGTTTCTACATCCAAATCTTCTAGCTCAAGGAGGAAGTCTCTTGGCAGGAGTCGTATAACTAAGCCCAAATCTATACTTATAAAATTGGATTTAGATGCAGATGATGAGACATTCATCAAGGTTGTTTTTGATGAGGACTCTGAAGATGAGGCTCCTATTCTTTGGTCTGCTTTTGCTGGTTGGGAGGTAATTTCTACTCCTCTGGGAGAAATTAATGCTCTTTATATGATGGATCAGTCTACCAAACATTTTACCACTCTAAGGGAGATCCTTCATATGGTGGATAGACAGGATCTATTGAAGTTATATGGATTGGTGGTCAAGTACTATGAAAACCATCCTGTTGTTGGTGCTGGATTGATGTTATGGGGTGATCTTCATTTGTTGATAGATTTACAAGAAGGTGGTAAGGGTTCTTTCGTTTGGAATCATCAGCAACATTGGCAGATTAGAAGTTGGAGGTTGTATCCTCTTTCCAATGTTCATGTCTTAGAAACTGTTTCTAGAGAGGTGTTGTACATGTTTGCAGATGTATCTTATCATCTCTTAGTGAAGCTCATGGAAAGGATGTTAAAGCACAAGCTGAAGCTTGCCAAGGATGTTGTGGGTAATGACATGACTACTGCTGAGCAATTGATTCGGTTCATCAAGAATCAACTTGCTGCTGCCCAAGTTTCTCCTGCTTGATCTTGGTACTGTGTCACTATCTTGTAAATATTCTAACTTTTTGTTGTGTCTAAACTGTCTTTTGATATATCACTCTCTTTTGTGTAGTTTGTCTTAAATGGTTTTCACTTTTTGTTTTAGTAACAAGTGTTTTGTTAAAAGGATTTTGGCAACTGACAAGCTTTTGCAAACTGTTCAAATAAGTTTTGAGTCTTTGGTGTGCAAAGTTGTTTTTGTTTCAGGCACACATGGTCTATAAAGTAAACTATTTTCAGGGTTTGGGTGTTGGTTAACCACCACACAACAAATGGTGTTCAACTCACCATGTCTCACAGACAAGAAAGAGTTGATTCACCATGAGGGTACGGCTCTGGTGTGACTCTCAAATCCGTTGATAGCTTTAATAGTTTGCTCAAAACTATAGGGTCTTTAACTCACCCATGCTTCATTTGCTGAGAGTTAAATGGTTCTCAATTACCAGGCCTCTCAGGCTAGAATTAATTGAACTATGGTTTCAATTCCCAGGTCTTTTAGGCTAGAATGAATTGATATAGCTGTAATGGTTTGCTTAAAACCATAGGGTCACTCAACTGGCCAATGTTTGAAGTACCAATTAGTTGAGATGGTTTGCAATCCACCATGGGAGCAACCCTTTCTGGGTCCCAAGGATTGCCTAGCCCACAAGCAAACGGCTATGTGGTAAAGGCTAATAAAATCCGTTTATGGCTGTGATGATTTGCCAAAAATCATTAGGGTATTCCAATTCACCAATGATTCATGTTCTAAGAGTTGGACTGGTTCCTAATTCACCAGGGTGATGTCATGATTCCACCAAAGGATTAGCTAGCCCAAGAGTTAATGGCTACTTGGTAAAGGCTTCATAAATCCATTACTTTTCTTAGATTCACCTCTCCCCGGAGTTAACACACCATGGGATGTGATGAGAATAGTCTGTAACCCTGAATTGATGTACCTAATTGTCATTGTTGCTGAGGTGGTTACATATGAAGACTAATCTGCTTGCCAAATAGACATGCAGTTGATATGTGCAGAAGTATTCAAGTGTTCTTATCAAGATTCATGCAGATTAGAGTTGCTGTTTACACGGTTTAAAGATGTTGTTGTTCAATCCTCAAGTTTAGGGGAGGATTGTTAGGAATATTGTAATAGTTAGTTACTACTAGTAGGTATGTAGTTCCTACTGGTAGAGTATAAGTTCCTACTGGTAGGTATGTAGTTCCTACTGGTAAGGATAACTTCATAGTTAGTGCTGGCAGACCAAATATGGTTCCTGCTGGTAGAACAATAGTTAGTCCTGGTAGTATTATATTTGGTCCGGGTTAGTAGTATAGTTAGTTAGTGATAAGGATATGCTTGAGCTATCTTAGGAAATGATAGTGCATATCTCTTTGACGCATTTTGTGTAACAGGCGGTTAGGGTTTCAGTAGTATATAAGAAACCCAACCCACGGCCATAGAAGGGGAACGAATCCGAAAAACACAATTCTCCTTGTTAATTAATAGAAATCCATAGAAGGATCTTTTAGTTTAATAGTCTTGTTCTTCTTATAGGCTTTGTCTAATTTCCGCATAGACATTAGCTTTGTTTAGCAAGAGTCTCTCTTGTGATTAGCTTGTGATTACATAGGTTAATCACCATCCTTAACAGGCAGTAAAGATCTATCTAGAGTGGGATCCTACAATGCTCAATTCAGTAGGGGTGATTCCGGGTCAGATCCATTCATTTTGTTAGAAGCGGTTGCCTCACAAGATTTATGGATTTGGCATGCCTTCTTTGGTGTTGCAGGTTCAAACAATGACGTTAACGTTTTACGTCAATCCCCTGTTTTAAATGATCTTAAAGTAGGAAAAGCACCAGAGGTTCCATTCGTGGCTAACGACATGACTTATAAATGGGGATATTATCTTACTGACGGGATATATCCAGAATGGGTTGTGCTTATGAAGTCTATTTCGCAGCCAGGGTCAAATGATGTGAAGCGAATAAGATATAAGCAAGCGCATGAAGCAGCAAGAAAAGATGTGGAACGAGCGTTTGGCGTGCTAAAGAAAAAATGGGCTATCGTAAGAACTCTTGCACTGTCTAGGAGTCTTAAAAGGATTACCCATTTGATGTACACTTGCATCATATTACATAATATGATTCACAAAGAAAAAGGAAAGGCAATCTCTCCTGACTTTTATCCGGAGGAACAACATCGTGAAGATGATCCCTTAAGATCGGCACAAGATAGGCTACGAGTTATCAGAGAAATACACGACGAAGAAACTCATCTTAATCTTAAAGCCGATCTAGTGGAACACATTTGGCATCGAACAAATGCAAACTAATTTACTGTAATTTTTTATCTTCCGTAATTTTTTTCCCGTCTTTTCTTCCGTGTATTTTTATTTCCGTATTTTAGTTTGTAATGTTTAATTATTAATGTAATGTTTTTTTTTTTAAATTTTTGTTCGTTCGCCTGTGCGGTCACCACTACGGGTGTTTGGTCACTGTGTGGTCTAGGAGAGAGAAAGCTGAGTTGGCGCTGACGTGGCGGTGTCCTCTGCGGTCACCACTACGTTTTTGGTTTGTTTAAGTTTTTCATTTGGGTTTTAAGAAACGGAAAAAAAACAAAAAATGTACCCTTTTCCGGTAACAGTTATTGGCACCTAAATTCCTTCAGGTAAGGCATTGGTACACAGTTTTATGCTAGAGAAAAAAAGGTATCCCCAGTTTGGTACGAGTTCGGTCCATGATTGGTACCGAGGTCGTCCCTAGAGTAAAATGATGCATTACTTAGGCTGAGTGTAGTGGTGACTTTTTTGTTAGAGTACACAAGTTTGAGCAGAAAGCTGGAAGGAAGATTGATTTTGATAAGAAGGAATCTGCTAGGTTCAACATGAAGATGCTCAGATGTTACAAGTGTCTTAATCGAGGTCATTCTGCCAGAGAATGCAGTGGAAAGGGAGAAAGGGACATGCAGAGATATTTCTCTTTCAAGGTTCAGGAAGTGGAAAGAAGGAAGAAGATTCTAAAGCATTGATCACTGTTGATACATTGGTTGATTGGACAGATCATGATGGTCAGAGTAATGGAGTTATTGCTTCTAAGGAGTTTGGTATGATTGCTGGTTGTGATACTGAGGATGAAATTGAAGAAGGTGCTGCCAAGATATACAACTTGATCACTGGAGCTAATACAAAGGAAGTCAGTACTGCAGGTGATGCTGGAGAATTTGCTCTCATGGGTGTCACTTCTGAGGTACATAACTGCCCTTTTGGTTGTGACAATAAGTATAATGAACTTCAAAAGCAGTATAAAGAAACTAAAAATGAAACAACATAGTGAATATTTTATACAAGTTCAAGCTTATAAGAACTCACTTAAAACTTTGGAAAAACAAAAGAGAGTTCTTTAGAAAAATCAGTTGACACTTGAGGACAAGATTAGGGTGTTGTCTATTGAACTAGAAAATACAACTAATCTACTAAAACATTCTGAAAGAATAAATGCTATTGCTGAGACTGCTAAGAAAGAATTACAGACAAAACTTGATAATCACTTAGTTCAAACTGAAAAATGGAGAACCTCTTCCAAAAACTTGTTCAGATTAGTTGATAGTTCCATGTCTGTTAGAACAAAAGTGGGTTTGGGATTTAATAACTATATAGGGGAAAATGAGTTAGGATGGGATGACTCTGCATTTAGTGTATTTACCACTAACTCTGAAGAAGTGGAAGGTAGACCTCATTTCAATAGGTTTGCCAAAACTGATAGTATGAAAGCTGTGCCTCCACCTCTCTCTGGAGACTACACTCCTCTATCAGATCACACTGACTTAGATGAATCACAGATGTCTTATGGTACAAAGTCCTCAACCTCTGGTGACTCTAATTATGTATCTAATGACTTTGTCTCTTGTGATAACAGTGACAAGTCTTCAGAGGTTAACTCAAATGACTTTGCCTCCAGTGATTCAAGTGTTAAAACTTCAGAGCCCAAGTTAAATGATTCTACCTCCTATGCATCTACTTCCAGTATATCCACATCTAAGAGTGAGGCTGAGATTGAGTCCTATGCTGAAACACCTATCTAAGAACCCATTATTGTTCAGGATTTACCTAGTTTCTCTTGTAATAGTTCTGATAAGAATGAAAACACTTCTAGGACTTCTTGTAATAAGAATGGTTATTTTAATAAAAAGGCAAGTCATTTTAGGAAAAATAATTCTTTTACTTCAAAGTCTTGTTTTGTATGTGGTAGTTATCTTCATCCTCCATATAGGATTGTAATGTATTATGAGACACAATATGCTAATGATTATGATGGTGTGGGATTCTGCAAAGTTACCAAATTTGGGACAATACTAACAGGGTCACTCAGTCAAATCACTTTGTCCCATAAGCAGTACCTCTTAGGTCTGGCAAGGTCTCTATTTCTACTGCTAGACCAAACCAGGTTTCTACTGGTAGGCCAAAACCAGTTCCTACTGGTAGGCCAAAACCAGTTTCTACTGGTAGGCCAAAACCAGTTCCTACTGATAAGCCAAAGGTGCCTAAACCAGTTCCTACTGGTAGGCAAAATAGGCCTTTTCTAGTTCCTTCTGGTAGAAGATATTCTCCATCAGTAACTTCTGGATGGTGGAAAAGTACTGCTAGACCTATGCCCCATTTAAATAGACCTACGAGTTCTTATTTTCAGACTTTTACACATATGTACCTCAAGTGTATTATAATCTTATGCATTATGTGGCGTTGAGAGGGCGACTATGTTAAGCCTCAGCAGGTTGTTCTTGGAAATAACACATTAATAGAAATGGTTTATCTGGTCCCAAGAACAAAGTGGATTCATGCATTTCATGGACAACCTTTCAGATTCCAACAAGGCAGTCCCAAGCATAAATTGCTTGGGTCCCCATTAGAACTAACTTTTTCTTCTGTTGTATATTGTAGGAAAATCTTATTAGATGTTAAGATGAAGGGATCTTTGATAGTGGTTGTTCTTAGGAAGTAATGATAGGTAACATGGAAAGACTCTAGATGACTTTCAGGAGTCAAATGTGACTTTTGGAGGTGGTGAGGTTGGATTACATGGAACGGGACATATCAGAAACTCCACCTGGACTTTTGTAAATGTCTACTATGTAAAGGAACTACAAACATTTCAATTGTTCTCCATTCTCTCAGATTTGTGACAAGAAGAATAGGAGTTTTATTCACAGACACTGACTTTTGTGCTATCCAAGGACTTCCATGCTTCTTAGATGAAATAGTATGGTGTGCGCTATCTTATGGGTTCCAAGGAAAATAATCTTTACACCATTACTGAATATATCAGTCACAATGGGACAATTTGGCTTGTTTGGTGGCAAAAGCCTCAGTTGATGAATCTGTGCAATGGCATAGGAGGGATGGTCATGTGAATATAAAAACATGAACAGGTTGTAAAGGGTTAAACTAGTTAGAGGGCTACCCCTTTAAACTTTTCAGAATGACCATACC
This sequence comes from Tanacetum coccineum, assembly GCA_026074375.1. Taxonomy (NCBI): domain Eukaryota; kingdom Viridiplantae; phylum Streptophyta; class Magnoliopsida; order Asterales; family Asteraceae; genus Tanacetum; species Tanacetum coccineum. The sequence continues at coordinate 54,722 of BQNB010009884.1, forward strand.
TGTGTTTTTATTGCATGCGAAAAGGCAAGCAACACAAGCCTCTTATAAGGCTATTACTGCTGTGAGCTCCATTTTTGAGCCTTTGCAATTGCTTTATATGGACCTCTTTGGTCCTACATCAATTAGAAGCATTGACCACAAATATTACTGCCTTGTGATCATTGATGACTATAGCATGTTTTGTTAGGTTTTCTTTTTAGAACATAAGGATGAGACTATTGATCCTTATGGACTTTATTATGGGGTTGTAAACCGAGTTGAACAAAAAGGTAAGCTATAGATGTGGATTCTGGTACAGAGTTCAAAAATGCTCATATTATTGAACTCTATGGGTCTAAAGGGATAAAGAGGGATTATAGTAATGCCAGAACCCCACAACAAAATAGGGTTGTTGAGAGGAAAAATAGAACCCTTATAGAGGCAGCTAGAACTATGTTGGCTGACTCTAAGTTTACCTACTAAGTTTCGGACTGAAGCAGTATGAAACTGCTTGTCTATGTCTAGATTGAGTATGGTAACTAGTCCTTATAATAAGAAACCATATGCCTTATTGACTGGGAACATCCCTTCAGTCAGTCATTTTAAACCATTTCGGTGTCATGTGACCATTCTAAACACACGTGATCATTTGGGTAAGTTTAATGGGAAGGCTGATGAAGGCTATATTGTTGGATACTCTGCAAGTAATAGAGCCTACAGAGTGTACAATGTGCACAATAAAAGGGTATAAGAGACTATGAATCTGAATGGTACTTAAGGAAAAAACCTAATGTAAGTCTTGGTCATGATGGTATTTTGACCTCGATTATTTGACTGATACTTTAGGCTATAAACGTATTCAAGCTAACCAATCTGCAGGTACACAAGCAGCTTCAACTAACCCTGAAGGTACACAAGATGCTGATTTAGACTCAGAATGTGATGAACAAGTCATCATTATCCCTTCTTCTCCATCACACAACCTTCAAGAAGCTGAGCCTAAAGATACTTCTAGTGATAAAGGTGATGATTCTCCTCATGATTCTGCCGAAGAAATTTTTCAATAGGAGCTTGCAAGGCTGAAAGGTCAGGTAAAAAGAGTTACCTCTGATGTAAAGGATGCTGAGGAAACTGTAGCAGAGAAAGCAGGACATAACAGTTCTCGTGGTAGCATAACGTTCTACTGGTAGCATCAAAATTCCTTCTGGTGGTACAACAATTTCTCCTGGTAATGTTTCAGTTCCTACTGGTAGTGGTCCAGTTCCTACTGGTAGTCCAACTGACTCATTCTTTGATGATGAGCCCGCTCTCTCTCATCGGCTCTCGCGACTCGTCCATCTGACCTTGGATATATGAACCTACTTGGTATTTTCTCTTCGTTATCTTAGATGTGAGGGGGAATGCTCCTTTGGGCTGATATTAAACAATTTAGCATCAACTGTGGAAGTCAGTCCTGTGGCAACTAAGCGAATCAATACAATTCATCCTCAATCTCTGATTATTAGGGATCATACTTCAGTTGTACAAACGAGAAGCAAGGTCAATAAGACTCCTACTGGTGAATCTGCTTTTATCAGTTATATTCATGACCAGCAGTGAAACAATCATACCGACTTTCAACATTGTCTGTTTGCTTGTTTTCTTTCTTAAGTTGAACCAAGAGAATTGTTAGCTCAGGCCCTTGAAGATCCACAGTAGGGTTGATGATATGCAAGGAAGAGATTTCTAAGTTCACGTTTTCAAAATATTTGGGTTCTTGTTGATTTACCTGACGATTAAATACGATATTGGACTAAGTGGTATATCAAAAATAAAAGAGATGCTCCCGGGGATTGTTGTAAGGAACAGCTTTAGACTTGTTGCACAAGGACATCGACAAGAGGAGGGCATTGTTATGCTGAAGTCTTTGCTCCAGTTGAAGAACTAAGTCAATTGATTGTTCCTTAGCATTTGCCTTGCTTACCTGGATTTATGGTTTATCAGATGGATGTAAATGTAGTGCGTGTTTTATGGTTAGATTTGATGAGGAAGTAATATGTCACTCAACCGAAGGGGATTTGTGGATCCTCAACATCCAAGAAAGGTCTTAAAAGGTGTCAAAGCTCTATATGGACTTCTAGCAGCACCAAGAGCATGGTATGCAACCCATTTACTTTTTGCTGAAACATGGTTACAGAAGGCGGCACCATTGCAAGTCTCTCTTTCTTAGAGGCACAAAAGAGATATCATTGGTACAAGTCTATGTGGATGATGTCATTTTTGGATCTATAAAGAAGGCCTAGTGTGATGAATATGGAGGCCTTGATGAAGGAGAATTTGAAATGAGTGCTATGGGAGAACTATACTTTCTTTTTAGATGACAAGTTCAGCAAAGACTAATGGTATTTTTTGCAATCAAGACAATTAGTGCAAGAGATCTTAAAGAAGTTTGATTTTTTGGAATGTGTCCGGGACTGCTACTACTCCCTATGAAGCTCTCTATTGCCTAATGTCCAAGAATGAACCTGATCAGTCATCCGTAAATGTACATTTGACAGATCATGATAGGGTCACTAATGTACTTAACTGCTTCAAGACTCTGATATAATAAATGCAAGTCTAGTGCTTGTTCAAGGAAATCAAGTCCACTCCTACTACTTCAATTGGAAGCAGTGGGAGCAAGGATTTTCAAGTATCTTATAGGCCACCTATGTTAGGGTTTATGGTACATAGAGAGTCACCTTTTGTGCTAGAAGCTTATAGTGACAGTGATTATGCTGGGGCAAACAAGGATAGGAAATCCATAACTAGTGGATGTCAGTTTCTGGGTAGGAGGTTACTCTCATGGCAATGCAAGAAGCAAACCATTGTGGCTACCTCTTCGACTGAAGCTGAGTATGTTGTTGCCTGCTAAACTGCTGTCTGTGGTGGGTTACTATGGATACAAAAAATCATGATATTAGATTTATGGGTATAGACTTTATGAATACCAAAATCTTTATTGATAACCAATGTACCATTTGGCATAGTAAAACCTAGTTTTTCAACCAAAGAGAACTAAAGCACATAGGAATTAGGCACCAGGTCATACGAGATGCTAATGTTAAGATTCTTATTCAAGTGCTTAAATACATATGACGATAATGTGGTGATTTGTTAACCAAGGGCATTGTTTGACTAGGTTTAATCATCTTGTAGTTAACGTTGGGATGCTCAATCCGTAGATACTATGATTGAGGGGAGGATTTGAGTCCCCTACTCATATTGAGATTCCCGAGAGTTGTTTACCGCTTCGGAAGAGGGTGCGTTTTGCTTCTCCCATCCCTAGTCATGAGGTCGGGGAGAGTTCAGCAGCCGGTGCTGCTAGGCAGGATAAACATGCCATAGCGAGGGGAGACACTTATTCATCTAGCCGAGGTGAGGACCTTTATGGATTTGTCTATAGGTTGATTCGTCCTCTAGTGTTTGACGTCTAGGGAGTTAGGACTATGACATTACGGATCATGGGATGATTGTTAGGAGCCATCGATTGAGATCTGCACGACCACCCTATGAGGGGGTCAATCAGAGCGTTACCGATCTTGTACCATTGTTTGAGAGAGGACTTACCAGCATGTTTGGTATTATGGAAGATGCTCAGTGACCGGCTCTCAAATGGAGGCGAGTCAACTTGTTGTATAGGGATATGCCTGTTCATCGTCGTTTAGCAGTAATGATAGAGCGAGAGGCTAAGATAGCTCGTGAGGCTTGGGGGATATCCATGGATGCTAGTGACTATGCAGTTCAGATGTTTAGGTCATTACGACTCTTGGTAGGTGGGCGCATAGTGCATTTTGATTTCCAATGTTACAGTCAGCAGAATCATAGAGACAGAGGGGGATTACAGAGATATGGCATCAGACAACAAGAAACAGGTTCACGTTGACTTAAGGTCATTGAGGTTGAGGAAAGATACAGACACAGATGGTCGAGTTTCAGAGGCAGCATGGACCCGGCTTTATATAAGGTCCGGCATAGCCTGGGCACCAGGAGGAGGGCTGGTAGTAGCTCCTTGATTTGGTTATGTTGTAGTATGCCTATGCAGCTATTATAGTATTATGGGTTATTCCAGAGCTAGCAGACTGTATAGATCTTTTGTTATTGTTTAGCTACCCAGTATAGTCTTTTGTTCAGGTATTATCTACCTTGACAGCTACTAAGTGTTACGGGTTTATCCGGCTAGTATGCTTTTACGGTTGTTTCTTTGTCTTGTAACCTAAGTGTAGTAATCCATCTTGATCTGAACCAAACATGTATGTTTTCCAAGTATATATGAAATGGATGGATTACATTATCTTATGAATCGAATTTATTATAAATGAGAGTCGATTAGTGTTTTTTACACGAATTATATTTCATAACAGTTTTAATCTTCATGTGTGATTTGATATTGTTTTTATTTATGTTATATGTTATGTCATAGTTATGATTTTATGTAATCTAAAGGATTATGTTTTCTTGGATTTAAGAAAATTTTGGCACCAAAGAGATGGACACGAGGTTAAACCTAGTGCACACCCTACCAGTCAACAGACACTAATACCACCACATCTGTCACCAATGCCACAAATTCAAAGCAAAATGATTAACGAAGGCGTTACACTGCTGCACTGGCAGACGTGATGAAACCAGAACGCGATTGATAGCCATCACTTCAGGAAGGGTGCCAGAAGGCCTATGCGGTTTGCTGTGAATGTACTACACGGACTTCCTAAAATGCCATACCTTTGAACTTCAAAGGCACAGAGGGAGTTTCGGGACTCACTCTGTGGTTCAAAATGATGGAATCGTGTTTACAGTATTAAGCTACTGTTTAAATAGCATGCCGGGTCCAATTTGCTATCGGTAACTGTATGGAATGCTTTCCATGGTGGAAACTCCATGTTAGACATACTCTGAAGCTGCCCTGCAATGCCATGAGGGACACTGAATAAAAAGATGATGACAGACAAAATACTGCCAAAGGGTGAAATTAAGAAATTGGAGTTCAAAATGTGGAATTTAAAGGTAAAGGGTAACGATGTGGTAACCTATAGCTAACGTTTCCAAGAACTGGCACTAATGTGCGATCGGATGTTTCCGAAAGAAATAGACCAAGTTGAGAAATATGTCGATGGCTTGCCCGACACGATCCATGGAGTTGTGGATGGCGACTTAGCCAAAACTATGCAGGTTGCCATTGAGTTCGCCACTGAACTCATGGACAAAAAGATCAACACTTAGGCTGAACGTCAGGCTGACAACAAAAGAAAGTATGATGACACCGCCAGGAACAACCAGAATCAGCAACCAAACAAGAGACAAAACACTGGAAGAGCTTATGCTGCAGGAAATGGTAATAGGAGACCATATAGAGGGCCTAAACCTCTATGTTCCAAATGTAACTATCACCATGATGGTCCTTGTGCTCCCAAATGCCACAAGTGCAATTGATTTGGTCATTTAGGTCGTGACTGCAGAAGTCCCCCAAATGTCAACACTAGGGCTAATCAGAGGGCTTGTTTCGAATGTGGTGCTTAAGGTCATTTCAAGAAGGATTGCCCAAAATGGAAGAACAACAACAACCGGGGTAATCAGGCTGGAAATACCAAGGCTCAGGCAAAGGTGTATGCCATGGGCAATGCAGGGGCAAACCCGGACAACAATGTCGTCACGAGTACGTTTCTCCTAAACAACCGATATGCATCTATTTTATTTGATACCGGTGCCGATAGAAGTTTTGTATCTACTGCATTTAGCTCTCGGATTGTTATCACTCCAACTGCATTAGATCATGATTATAATGTCGAACTAGCCGACGGGCGAATAGTTAGGTTAAACATAAAGATCCGGGGTTGTACGTTAAAACGCCTTTAAATATCTTTCAACATAGACTAATGCCGTAGAATAGTAGTTTTGACGTGGAGATGGGTTTATGATTGGTTGGTCACAAAGTACTCAATGCGTTATTTGTCTTTGCGGACAAGAAAGATCGTTTCGTATGCCTTTTGGAGACTCGAAATTTTATCGTTCGTGGTGACAGAAGCAAGCAATAAAACACGGGACCGATTAAAAACATCATCTCGTGTAACTAAGGTCAAGAGTATTTAACGAAGTGATGTCAGTTACTTTTAGCAAATATCACCGCAACAAAGCGGAAGACAATGTCCAAAGGAGAATTAGACTCGATGATGTGCCAGTTGTTCCATGAATTTCCGAAAGTCTTTCCTGAGATCTTGCGGGTTATACACCCACTCGACAATGGTGGAGTTTTCGAATCGATTTGGTACCGGGTGTACACCTGTTAGCAGAGCTCCATAAAGTATTAGCACCGTCGAAATGAAGGTCTTTATACTAGCAGAGCAAATGCAGGGTATAATTACGGTCAAAGGCTGCATAAGGACAAGTTCCTCAACCTTGGGGAGCTCCGGTTCTGTTTGTGATGAAGAAAGGGGTCTTCTTCGGATGTGCATCGATTCCGGGACTTGACAAACTGACAGTGAAGAAAACCGCTACCCACTCCCAAGGATCGATGACCTATTTCGACCAGCTGCAAGGGTAGAGGTATTTATTCAAAGATTCGATTTGAGGTAAGGGTTTATCACCAGTTGTAGGGTTCGAGAAGAAAGACATTACCAAGATGCATTCAGGACTCGTATCGGCACTATGAATTCCAAGTCTTGTCTTTTGTTTGACTTAGCACCGGCCGTGTTGTTTCATGGACCTTTTGAACGGTGTGTGAAAACCGTATCTGGACAAGGTTTGTATTTGTCTTCAGTCGATGGACATTTTGATTACTCCAATGTAGGAAGGCACATGAGAACCTTAGGCAGATTTAAAATTGATTAAGAAGAAGAATTGTACGCCCATGTTCTACAAGTGTGAATTTGGGTTCTCAGGGTCCAATTCTCTCGGTTCCGTGATTGACTGTCGAGTTATTCACGTTACCCTGCAAAGATTGAATCTATCAAAATATTGGGCGTCTCTATACACCATCAGAGAGTAGATTCGCCAATTTTTAGCCTTGACGGTATTATAGAAGTTTCATCGAGGGGGTTTTCAAAGACTCGCCCCCAAGACAATGACCAAACTAACCCAGAAAGGTGTCAAGTTTGATTGGGGCGAATAGACAAGTAGCGATTTTCAATGTTTGATTGCAGAAGTGTGCAGGACCAATCTGGCCTTACTGAGGGAAGCGAAGATTTATCGATACTGCGGATGCTTCAAGAAGGGTTTGGGCGTGTGTGATGCAAAGAGAAAAGGTGATTTCTTATGCATCACGCCAGTTAAAAATTCATGAAAAGAACTATACGACTCATGATTTAGAACTTGGGGGCTAGTAGTAGAGTTCACTCTAAAAAAAAAAAAAAAAAAAAAAAAAAAAAATAAAAAAAAAAAAAAAAAAAAAAATTTGGAAGGCACTATCTAATCGAAAAAACATAAGTGCACTCGGTGTTCTATGTTCACAAAAAGTTTACAACACTTCTTGCTCAGAAGAATTAAATATGAGGGAACGTCGCTTGGTTAGAAGTGCTGAGTGATACGATTGCGAAATTAGTTATCACCCAGGGAAGGCGTATGTTGTTGCTGTATGCGCTGGAGCAGAAGGCAACAAGTACCACTAAGGGTTCGGCTTAGGATGACTTTTGGCTAGGATTTCCTAAACAAATCTTGAAAGATAGAATGAAGCTACGAATAAACTGTAGAGAACATCAAGAGGAGGATGTTGGTGGGTATATTGGTTGAGATTTCAAAAGATCTCGGAGAAGAAAGGAAACTTGCAACGGAAAAGTTGAACCACGTTTGCGGATGAAACTTGTGCCTAAATGGAGGAGTGGGTTACCATGTTATGGTGATTAAGGAATTGTGCTCATGCACGATCCCACATGTGTAAATACTCTATTCATTATGGGTTCTAACAAAAATGTACGGATATGAAGGTAACTAATATTGTGGCCCAATATGAAAAGCTAACATCGCAATCCTTTGTTGCAAGTGTTTGGCCTGTGCTTAGGGTCAGGCGAACACAGAGACCATCGGGTTTGTTAGTACAACCGAAAGAAACATCAATGGAAGTGGGAAAACAATCATGATGGATTTTGTAACAAAGCTTTCCTAAGTAGTTCACAGGGTTATGACACTATTTGGGTAATCGGTTAGACCGACTTACTAAGTTGCCTTATTATGCCATGAGGGAAATGGATCCCTTGGGATTAAAACTGGCGAGAAAGTACTAAAGGAGGTAGTCACGCAGCATGGAATACTGTTCTCATTATATGTGATCATGACCCTCGGTTCGCATCAAATTTCTGGAGGTCACTTCAGAAGGCTTTGGGTACAAGTTTGGATATGAGTACTGCATATCATCCGTAAATCGACGGACAAAGTGAGAGAACCATTCAAACTCTTGAGGATATGCTACATGCTTGCGTAATCGACTTTGTAAATGGTTGGGTTAAACATTTGCTATTAGTCGAGTTTTCATACAATAACAGTTATCATGCTAGCATTAAGGCTGTACCGTTTGAAGCACTTTATGGTCGAAAGTGTTGTTCACCCGTGTGTGTGCCCGTGGTATTTTGGAAAAGTTCAAAATTCATTGGTCAGAATTACTGCAAGAAACAACGAGAGGATCATCCAGATTAAACAAAGGATTGAAACGCTCGCGATCGGACAAAAGAGCTACGATGAATTTAAAAGCGATAAACGATGGAGTTTCAAGTTGAGATAAGGTTATGCTAAAGGTTTCGCTTGGGAAAATGGGTCGTACGTTTTGGAAAAGGTGGGATGTTAAACCCCAGATATGTCAGGACCTTTTCCAAAAAGTGTTGAAAAAGGTTGGAAACCGGTTCTTATAAGCTTAAGCTTCCTCAATAGTGAGCGGGTCCATAATACATTTCAAGTATACTAACTTGAAGAAATGTTATTTCTGACGAAAAAAAAAATTTTTTTCCCAAAATAGTCGTTTCCGTTGGAAGGTCTCAAGTGAATGAACAAGCTTCATTTTGTTGAAGAGCCTGTAGAAATCATGGATCGCGAAGTCAAACAATTAAGGCGAAGCCATGTCCCAATTGTCAAGGTTCGATGGAACTCTAGGCGGGGTCTGAGTTTACCTGGGAACGTGAAGATCAAATTCAGGAAGAAATATCCACACCTCTTCACCAAGACTGCACCGTAGTCAGTCGACGTGTGATAAGCATTGAGGGAACAAGGCTCATTTATAACAAAAAAATAGTTTAAAATATTTTACCAAAAATGGTGGGGACAGACTATAAACCTCGTTTTATAGGTTCATTGTACGACATTATGTAATCCACTAATTATTTTTAGGGTTTTACGCGTTTGCTTTTAAATCGTAATCGTTAGTAATCGCGGTTAAACTAAAAATATCATAATATAAAACAGGGCATTAAACTATTATATGTTTACATCGAGCAAGTTGTTATATGATTATTTAGAGGTAATTATTATCATTGCACATTTTTTTTTTATTGGTTACTATATAAGGTTTTCGTTTTCGCGATAAAATACAGTTTAGGGACCTTCCCGGAAGCACGTTAACTTATCTTCGCATCATCAAACTACCAAATTTACCCAAGACTTAAAGTTTATTTTAAAACTTCAAGTATTTTTATACATTATACATATTGTCTGGAAGAAGTCAAACCAAACCTACAATGTACAAATTATACAATTTTATTTGATTTATACTACATATATACTTCATATAATTGCCAAGTATACATTATATAAAAGACCAAAAACATACCTAAATACTACACATGCATTTATTTTCGTGTATATATGCTACGGAAAGCAAGGATAGGACAAGGAAACCATCACATATTATCTTCATAAAGATCTAGCATGCCACTTGATCTCATGACTAGCTTTTCTCATCCAAGATAAGCTTCAACCTTTCTCATAAGTCTTCCAATCTTGCACCTTTCTTGATAAATTAGACATCCATAATATCTTCAAATATCTCCTAAGCATATATAATAGCACATGCATTCATATATTTCTTTCATAACACATTTACCAAAATCACAAAAATCTCTCCTTTCTCTCTTATACACCCCACGGCTCAAAACCCTTAACAAACACAATCCATAGTTTGATTTTCTTTCACCATATTAGTGTTTACATATCATACTTAAGGTATTCTAAGAATAATTGAAGGGTTCGTTAAGCTTTTGAAAAGGGTTTACAAGATATGCAGATTGGGTTTTTGGTAATAAATTAGGGTTTCATTCTAATTTTCATCCAGAGGTTTAATCCAAGGTGTGGTTGTTTATTCTTATCTTAACTCGAACACACATGGTTATATCAAAAGCAATCTACTTCATATTTAAGATTATGTGTTCATATGCTTTACTTAGTTAAATCACAATCTAGGGTACTTTTGAATATGTGAAATGGATTTTTACATATGATCATTATTTTGTACATTATTTATATGTTATATGAATGTTAATATGATGTTAGAATGGTAGTATACTTTGTACACACTTGGTTAAGTTACTATGTTTATGAACAAAATTAGGTTTTAAAGATTTACTTAATTATTTACAAGTGAAAATGGTTAAATACATGTTTAATCTTGTTATCTTGGACTACATGTGCAAGTATGAACTAAGGAACTTTACTTATGTAAATTACATAAGATAAATTGTTGTTAAAATTAGTTATAACTCAAGTGTGAATCTAATGGTACAAACATTATTGACTTAAAACATGTCTAAATCACAAAACCTCAAACTTTCTGTTTTGGTTCGATTTTGGAAGCAGCCATATTATGTTTTATAAAGATAGTACATCTCATGAGGATTCCAAAATGATAAGAACTCGAAAAGCGATTTTTAACGAAGAAGATACGTAGTACGAGTTTACTACGCTAAAATACTTATAAAACAAATTTTATAAAAAGTTACTATTCATGGCAGTAACTTATACTTTGTAAACATCAATAATATGATAAAACTTTCAATTACGAGAACGTGTTCGAAAGAATCGCTAAAAACGGAGCTATAACGAATAAGATACGACAAAAACGGGTTTTCGTTATTAAAGTATAAAAACGATTTATATAGCGTGTTATGAACAGTTATCAACACTATTAATCACAGAATCTCAAAACCTAAAAAAATATGATTTTATGGATCATCGTCTTAATACGAAAGCTTTGTGGGCGTCCAAGAAACGCGAGAGAATGACGGGCTTAAAACGACAAAGTTACGTCATTTTTGCTAAAGGCGTAATTATAAATGTTTTTATTATAATACGATTTCATTGTAAAACGATTAGATGGTGATATATATATATAGTTTATATTATGTTATTAGTTATTGAAGTTGCTATATATTTCTATTGGATATTCATAATCGAGGCTTCTTCGGATGGCGTATTGACGAGTTGTTGGATTTAGATTTAAAGTGTTCCTAACTCCTCGTACGGTCATGTCAGACCTCTTTAAATATATGGATAGCACCGAACGATAGCATGATAATACACTATATAGGATTAATATACAGTTGTTGTTAGACAACATACTTGTATACTGATTCGACCTATATTAACTAGGTTTCATTCTGGCGTTAGCGTGTCGCGTTTTTACTTGGGATATTTTGTTATCAGTTTACTCACTCAAGGTGAGTTCATAGCCCTATGTTTTTCAATTATTTAATTACAATTTTTTTTAGGTGAGAAAAACATATCGCATGTTTTACAAATTGGACGCAAAGAGTGTACATTTTATTATGATTCCGTTTTGCTAAGTAGCGATAGCCCACTATTGCCATATGAATCATGGATCTTGTCAATTATAGGGGAGTGAATGCGCCAAAAATGATTGTAGATAGATCTATTTGGGATTGACCTCCCCGTTCGGGTGACTAGCTATCACTGGAAACGAACGTATATCATGTCGGATACTGGATGTTATGGGTTGAACATCATCACGGGCAATGTAGGCAATATTTATATTTGTATTCAATTATGTTGAGTTCGTGGTGTCATGGCTTAGGCAACTGTAAGGGCATTTTGTGTTGTCTGGCTTCTGTAGCATGATCACTGAAGTCTTGCGTCCTGCTTTATACATTTTACATAAAACCTATGAAATACACCAACTTTAGTTGACGTTTTTTAAATGCATTGTTTTTCAGGAGGTCTTTATGCACGAGCGTGCGAAGGATTTACATTGGTGGTTATATTTAGAAGTCATGCATTAAAGATTTATTCGCATTCATTTTGTATATTCTGTTATGGGCTGAAATATTTGTATTAATAATAAGTAAACAGTAAAGCTTCGGGCTTTTGTAACTACTTTATTAAATCCAATGTATCAGTTTGAAATGACTTTTGGTCGTTTTTATTATCTTGTGTTATTGATCTGAGGAAAGTATCAGCCCCGGATCCCTTATTCCGCTGCGACCCAATTTGGGGGTGTTACACTAAAGGAGGGTTTAGCCTAACATGTTATAAAGAGAGCAAGAACATTAAGCAATCAAACAACACATGGACATATTGAATGATTAAAGATAGATAATCTTACTTGATTAAAACATGTATTAAGGTCAGTTACAATAGGGTTTTGAGGCCCTAAAGTCGGCCTAAAAGCTGACAAAATACTTAGGGTTCGGCTCCTAAATTCAACTAAATAATTAAAGAGAAATCGTCGCGACGGCGTCAAGTTGTAGTCGCGACGCCGTACCAGATTAGCTCTTCTAGTCTGATTTAATAGTCGGTTAGTCCTGACGCGAGTCGTCTTTTCTTAGTCGCCGTCTACTAGAAAGATTGTGACGGCGTCGCTTTATGCATGCAACACCGTCTCCACGTGTTGTATGCATAATTCTTTAAGAGATTTGGTGTAGGTCTGTTAGTAGTCTTGTCGTTTCCTACTCAAAAGTGCCTAAGTTAAGGAGTATTTCCTCCAAATGTCATCCAAGTGCTAAAAACCTGAAAACAAACGATTAAGCACGTAATATGGGCATATTTGCATGATTTAAGAGGTTAAATGACCCTAAAATAGTGTATAAAATGACACCTAATCAATTCCTATGATGTTCATCGTGATATGCGAAAAGTTATTATTTTTCAAACTTAGCTTTTAAAATTTCCCATATTTCTAGATCAACTGCTTGATCTTGAGGCTTTGACTTCATATTCAGATATAATTGATGTTGAAGATCAATAGATGATTTTCCAGCAGTTGACGTACTTGTTGTGGGATAAATATTAAGAGTTGTATTTTGCATGTGTTTTCAAAACAAATCTTCAATTATTTTGGGTCCATGAGTGACAAATTCTTTGGTGATCAATTCTTAGGCATTGATAGGATCAACTTCACGATCTTTGTTAACTGCAAGATAGACGTGGCATCTCGTTTCTGATTATCTGGTTTGTTTTTGCAAATGTTGTTTTAGGAAGAACAGTGTTGCAATGATCAAAAACTTCTCGAATCTTGCTCATAAAGAACTTGTGAGTTATGAATTTGTTTTTGATATGAGACCGAATTTGACTACGTCATTGGCACATGCCAGCAATACTTCCTGGTAGAATCTGTGTCTTGTGTGAGAAAGATCTTTTCTTGCGTTTTGTTGTAGATGAATCTTTAGATGTGGTGGCAGTTATTGGTGAAATAGTAGCTGTTAATTCCTCAGAAACTGTTTAATCAAAAGATGAAACATTCCTAGGGGATCTAGTTGGTGAGGGAATCGGTGTATGATTCTGCTCTTTCTTAATCTCCTTACTACCTATTCCATCATCAGCAATATCTTTCTCCCTCACAATCTCTATATCTTCTTTTTCTTTCTCAATTTCTTCATCTTTGTTTTCTTTTTCAACCTCTTCATCTTTCTTCTCTTTCTTAATTTCTTTTTCATCATCAGTTACATGTTCTGGATGTTCCTTATGACTCTCGGGCTCTATCTTAGTACCAGAATCATCAAAATCATCATTAAACACAGAATTAACAAACGCACTTGCATATGACTCTTCATCTTCTTCACCTTTTTCACCTTCAACCATTTTTTCAATCTCATTCTCATACAGTTTTTCTTGTACTTTAGCAACATTTTCTTGAGCTTTAGCAGCTAAAGCAGTTTTATCTAAAGCTAGACTCAGAAGAGTTGCTTAAGCTATTACATCACTCTCTCTATCATCTCCTAGAGGTAGAATTGAAGGTGTGCTTTGTTTCCTTTTCTTTATAGTTATCTTGTGTGTTTTTCTTGGTGAACTAGATTCTCTAACACTCTGCTTCCTCTTCTTCTCCTAAGGACTAGCAGTAAGGGTAGGTATCCCATGGGCTCTAGGTGTAGACCTATGCGTTCCTTGGGTAGAAACAACCGGTTGCGGTTGATTCATTAGAGCATCTACATTTACAAACATCATCTCATACTCCTTAAAGTCATTAGTGGCACGGATCTCTTCAGTTAGAAATGAACCCAGAATCAACATCTCTCGTACAAGCACATTCCCAGTAGTATACACACTAACCAATGGAATATCATCCTTGATAGAATGATAATCCTCTTCAATCCTTCAGGGAATGTCTGGAAATTTCTTCATCAAATCAGCAATTATAAGCTTGATGAATCGAGGATACTAGATGGCTTCCTTCTTTTGATTCACATTGTTCATAAAATCCCACTATAGAAGAGCAGCATAATCAACATTTGTTTGGTTGATCATGACATGAAACATTTGAAGAATATTGATCTTTGTTTGATCATGTCTAGATGTTCTTGTGGTTAAGCAGTGGTTGAACACCTTGAACATTGTTTGCCATGGTTGAGCTATATTCTGTGTGTAGAAGGCGCTCACTTTATCAACCACACCTTGATAGCCAACCATGTTCATGAAAGCTTTAATAGTTTCAATGTTGACTGGTGCGACAAATGGATTTTTAAGAGTTTCCATAGGAAAATGAAGAATGTCTCGGAACATATCCACATTGTAAATAAACTCTTGAGTATTCAGCATAAATTAATCGTAAGTTTCAGGGGACCAGGGACTTTTTGCTACTGTCTCCAGAATTGTTGTAAGTACACAACAGGGACATCAGCAGTAGCAGTTAAAGCATAGCTTAGTGGATGATCAAGTAGAATTTGCCCAACGATCTTGCATTCATGAGAGCTTGGAATACTCTGCAGCACAGTGTAATTGTTGCATCTCCTGATCGTATGAAATCTTGGAACAAGTTGAGCAGCTGGAATTACTTGTTGAGCCATGTGGGATACTGTATGATGACATAAAGTAATTAGTAAAATAAGATAAAGTTTATGTAATACACATTTATATAACATTTTTGTCTCTTTACACTCTGTCTGTTTTTATATGTTCTGGCAATTCTTTTTTGTAGAATTATTATGACATTTTTTTTTTTTCATGTGCCACCGTCTGACTTTTCGGACACATGTCATACACTTTATTCATCTTATTCTTTTGATCTTATTTTGTATGCTTTGGCATTTCTTTTTCGAGCATACTTTGATTTGATTTTTCGCGTATGAATTTTATCTCTCTTTCTATTTTGAGATTCCTCACCAAAAAAAAATTGTGAAATGATACTCTTTCAAGAATAATAAAAATATACTTTGATTTTTGAAAATACTAATAAGGCAAAAACACAAGTTTGTGACAACCATTTTAATAAATCCAAGAGTATAAATTTATATTGTTAAAAAACTTTTTAGTGAAAGAGTACCACTTTCTGACACAATGATACTTCCTTTTGATTAGAAATTGAGATAAGTTTTCCAAAATTACAAGTTTTCCAAAGATGTTTGAAAACAATGATTATATAACCAATCTAATGTAATAATAACTGGATGGTCACTAAGCCACTTACTCCTCGTTATGTTCATTGCAGAAAATGGCCGAAACCGGACATGACTTAGATCATTTACCCAATTATGTACAATAGATAGTCATAAATTACTTTTTGAATGATTTTTGAAACAATCTTTTTTAAAACTTTGAACTTTTCCTTTTGATGAATCATGAGAAACTTTATGATCACAGACAGCTGAAGCTCCATTTGTATTTCCACTTAATGTTTCCTTTTCATGTTTTTGAAATCATTGATCACTTGATTGAAAATTTTTGTTATACAAAACATAATCTTATATACGATATTTGGATGGTTAGTAGATTACTCATCTTTCATGTTAATTCAGGGAAATGGTTGTTGAAACCGGACACAATCTTCACCATTTGATCCATTTATAAATATTAAATATGATTTTGTAACAAAATTTATCATTTGTTTTGGTAAGATGCCATTTTGTTTAACAATTAAGCCCATTTGAGTATTCGTTAAAATTTTTTGGCCCATTAATAACCTTGTATGAAACCCGATCTTAAAAGCCCATTGTTTCTTACGAAACCCATTGATTAAGCCCAAAATATCATTTACGAAACCCATTTAGCCCATTACTTTTCACGAAACCCTTTGATAAGCTTTTACGAAACCAAAACTTGAAATGATTACTTTCGTAAACATATTTACCAATTAAAAATGATATCCTGGATGTTTTTGACTTGGTTTTCAGGTTCTTTATCATCTTATTAACAATTTAAGCTTGTGCTTATGTCTAAAAGTAATTTTCTAAAGTTACGAAACCTATTATTGTTACGAAACCTAATGATTTAAATCCACAAATGATATTTTCAGTGATCAATCAATCCCAATCATGTCACAAGGCATATATTAACATCTTGCCTCAATCAATTTTAATATTTAATCACTTTGCATATTTACGAAACCCTGGATCTAAATGAAACATATTTCAATCAACTAATATCAACAATTAAGCACAAATAATACAAATAGGACATGTTATCTTACATTTTGGAATCACAGATAACCAATAAAACGATTTGGATCGTGTTTCTTTGTTACGAAAGCTCAACTTAATCAAAGAATTTACGAAACCTTTTTTATCAATTTACGAAAGTGATAAGGTTGCGTATGAAACTGTTGTATTTATACTTCCAAAAATGACTTTCCACTTTTGACATTTTTAGTCCTCCAAGTTTCCTTACGTAAGCTATTTTAACCCTACGAAAGTTATCTTTTTTGAACTTGTCTTTTTGACCTCTCAGTTTTTTCGTAAATTTAAACACCCATACGAAGTGTTATTTTCCTTTTTTTCATATAAATCCTCAAAATTACTTCCGTATACTTTAATTATCCAAAAATTTTATAACTCCCCCTTGGAGTTAGACCACTTTTTCATAACAAACCTTTTTGAAGTATTTTGCAGTTAAGTTTCGTTTTTTACTGAAAAAAAATTCATAACTCCCCCTCGAACAATTATCCACTTTTAAATTTTTTCATTTTGATAAAAAATTTGTTCGAAACGAAGTTATTTTGCCTTTTGAGAACACATTTTTATTTTTTGATGATGATTTGACTGAAAAATTTATAACTCCCCCTCAATAAAATATCTAATTAAAGAACTTTATCGAAAGATAGTTAACTTTGTAGTTTTGAACATTCTTGAGAAGATGTTTGAAAATTAAGAATTTCATAACTCCCCCTCGAATAAATGTCTAATTAAAGAACTTATTTAAGAGATTGTTATTTCTTGCAATTTTGCACACTTGAATTTTTCAAACTTGATGAATTTTAAAAGATGTTTTAAAAGAAATCCTTTGTTTGTGAATGATTTTGATTACAAACCACATATTTTAGCAGTGATAGATCATTTTTTGAATGATTTACTCCCCCTTAGTTCATGACACATTGATTTTGCATTTAAAGAACCACTTTTGAAAAATACAATATCATGCAACTTATAACACCTCGTGTTTTAGGACAATGTACGACATTAATAAAGTCACCATTTATTTTTGGTATTGTACGCGTTTGTTTTTAATGGAAATCGTTACGTTAAATCGCGTAAGCTAAAAATGATCAGTTAACGTAAACGGGCATCAAGCAATTTATTGTTTACGTCAATCAAGGGTTAAGCAATTATTTTGAGAATAATTATTAACGTTTCACAAGTTACTTTATCGGATACGTGAAAGTGTTTACGTTTCGCGATAAATGACAATTAGGTTTTCCCGGAACCCTAAAAATTAACGTACGCTTCAACAAATACCTACGTTTTTATACAACGATCAAAGTTTATAAAACTTTAGGCATATTTATATATTTATACACATCTCATATGATTATACAAGATAACAAATACTTTACAAAATAACCAAGACATTACAAGTATACTTTTATATAAAAACTACACTTTACATTTAATTATAAACTTTACTTACACATTTTCTTTTATAATTACACAAGTAAATACATAATTATATAAATGAAATAACTAGAAAACACCTTCCTTGTTATCATGGGATGATTCCCATGATAGGGAACACATAAACATAAGCCTTAAAGGCCCTTGTTTCCCTCCCCCTTGGTCCCCTTGACCCACGGCACACACACCCCTCCCCTTGGACTTTTCTAGTCAAAGTTTGCAACTACAAATATCTTATAACTCTCCTATATATATTCATGCATGCATAAGTGAAGTTTCTTACAATTTTACACTTAACAAAAATCTTTTCTCTCTTCCTTTCTCTCCAATAAGCCACGGCATTTTAAGCCATCCATAAGCAAACCATACAAACTTTTATACAACCTATACAACCCTTTACACATCAATCCTAAGGCATACTAAAGTGTTTTCAAGCATTGGTTCATCATTTGCAAGGATTAAGGAAGAAAAGGGAAGATTAGGGTTTCAAACCTAATCTAGGGTTTATAAGCTTGTAAGCTTTGGTTTTGAGTCTAAACACGGGTTTAGCACTTATTTCTCATCTCATACATCGTCCCTAAGGTCTTCCTAATTCCTTCATACTTTTTATTATCAAACCTAATCTAGGGTTTATAAACAAGTTTTAAACACATTTCGGAAAATAATATCTTAGGGGCTGTTTGTAATTCGAAAATGTCATATATGTTTTATGATTTTATAAAATACTATATACATGGAAAAAATGGGATGTAAAGAGTATGTTAACAATATGGTTTTAATGTATAAACAAGTTTAGTAAAAATAAGGGTTTATAAGGGTTACTATCATAATCACTGTGAAATAAAGGAAAGTAATTGTAAAACTTTGTACAATGAATTTATAAAGCCTATGATGAACTTGGACAATTATTATAAGTATCACTGTGTTATAAAAAAAAATAGTTTATTAGGGTTTCCTTATAAACTACTAAATTAAATAATACATAAAAACAAGGTTTTTATAAAGATATACACATGATACTTAGGGGCTGTTTTGAAATCCGAAATTCATACAGTGGAGTTGACATAATATAAAATAATACACGTCTTCGTGACGATTCCCAAAATGATAAGAAACTCGAAAAAACGATTTAATAACGAAAGAAGATACGTTAAATTACGAGTTATACCGACTAATAAATACTTTTATAAAACTATTTTTATAAAATTTACTATTCATTACAGAAACTTGTATTTTTAAAACATCTAATATATGATATAACTTTTAATTACGAGATCGTACTCGAAAGAATCGCTAAAAACGGAACTATAACGAATAAACTACGACGTTTACGATAATTAAAGTTTATAAAAGTAATTTTATAAACTATGAACAGTAAAAAGCACTATTCATCAGTGGGATTAACTTTATAAAATATAATACATCTTTCAATAACAAAGACGTACTCGAAGGAATCACTAAAATCGGGATTAAAACGGATAAGTTATTACGATTACGAGTTTACGCTAATTAAAACCTAAAAACGAGTAAAATAGCTGTTGTGAACAGTAAAACACTATTCATCACAGAATATCAAAAACTTGAAAATGTAATATTTTGATCACTCGTCTTACTACGAAGACGTGGACAAGAAACCGAGCAACAGACTTACACGACCAAGAATTAGGTCATTTTTACAAAAAGTAATATTTAATAAACGTTTTCCACTTTATAAACATTATATATACTAAAACGATTAGTCGTTGAATTATGCAATATAGAATATTGAGTGTTATCAAAGTGATATAATACAGGGAGTTTCATATTGAGAGGCCTCTTCGATGGCGTATCGACGAGTTTGTTGGGATTACGATTTAATGTGTCGCTAACTCTTCTCAAGTCATGACCACTAAATTATGAATAGCCCCGAACGATAGTACGATGTAACAACTATAGGATTATATAATGTTATTAATTAAAGTACTTAGTACTTATACGACCTTAATTTAAATAGGTTGCATCTAAACGTTTTCTTTCTTGAACTGTTTATCTGTGTGTTATTTGGACTATCAGTACTCAAGGTGAGTCATACCCTAACTTTTTACAGTTTTTTTTCTCTGATTTAGTATTATTTTGGGTGAAAACATGCTTTGTTTTATAAATTGAACCAAGGTTTTAAAGTATTTTGATATGTTTTGCCTAAGTGCGATAACCCTCCTGAGCCAATATCATGAACTGTCAATTGCATAGATGTAGTTTTGTTAATTGCATTATGAGACTCGAATGATATAAATAGATCATTGTGATTTAACCTCCCCGTTTGGGTGATTAAGCTATCACATCACCGGTAACGAAAGTGACCATGTCGGACTTGGATGTTGTGCGTGTTACAACATCTGTAACAGAGCAAATAACTACTAAAATAGCAATATAGGGTGAGCTTTATTGTCATGAAGCTTAGTGCAACATAATCTGGTTTGTGATTGTTTGGGCATATGTTTGTAACAATCACGGGAAAGTCTTGCGATCCTGCATAATTTTAAATAATAAACACTATGAATTCACCAACATTTTTGTTGACGTTTTAAAGCAATGTCTTTTCAGGAGGTCAATAGGCACGAGGTGCCTAAGGATGCATTGGATTACAATTTGGATTGCACACTTAAAGATTTAAGTCATCATATTTATAGTGAAATGTAAATGTTGTCTTTTTGTAATATAAACAAGGAACAAGTAAAGCTTTTATGCTTTTGTATATTGTCTTAAAATAAAAATCTATTGATTCAATTTAAACGCTTTAAATTTTGTGTCGTTCTTATAAATATCATGTGCTGTTGAATTCCCTTTTTTTGAAGTAACACACCCCGGATCCATTTTTTCCGCTGCGACCCATTTTGGGGTGTTACAGATGGTAATCAGAGCCAAGGTTTAAGAGAACCTAGGTCAAAATGTTTTTGCTGGACTATAACCGTTTTTCAAACATTGTATACATACAAAAAGGGTTTTTTAAAGGGGTAATCATATACAAATGTTGTCAATTAGTCGGTATAGGACCTATATACATTCCTAATTGATAATACGTGTTTAAATACATTACGTATATCAGGATAATAGTTCTTATATAAATACTACTTATATAAGTCCACTTTTGAATTTTCAGTTTCGACTTGTCGGAATTCGGAAGATTCTACATTTACGTTACTGAGATATCCAGCCCATATGAGACTATCTGGACAAAGGATCACCAGGACCGAAGGACCTATTTTTCAGGATCCACCGTCTCTAGATTACGTGCCTGGCCCTGAGGAGCCAGAGCAGGCACCACCATCACCTATCTATGTACCATTTATTTCGGAGCCTGTCTACCCGGAGTTCTTACCAAAGGACGATGTCCTACCGGCTGAGGAGCAGCCATTGCCTGTTGCTGCCTCACCTACTACTGAGTCACCGAGATACATTCCTGAGTCTGATCCTGAGGAGGATCCGGAGGAGGATGACGAGGAGGATCTTGAGGAGGATCCAGCCGACTATCCTGCTGACAAAGGAGACGACATGGATGATGAGGAGCCATCTGACGATGACGATGATGATGATGCAGAGGAGGAGGAGCACTTAGCTCCTACCGACCTTGCAGCTGTTTGCATATTCATTTTTACGAGGTATTCATATACAAATTGTTGCATTAGTCAGTTAGGCTATATACATGCATAATTGATATACGTGTTTATAATATATTACGTATATTACAATAAGAGCCTTATATAATATATACTAATAAGTTATTTCTGCTGGTCACAGTAGTCATGTCAGCTAATTCCGCCATTACCTATACTTCTTTTCACTCTGAGGCACGATCTTGGAGTATTCCATCTAAGGATCCTTACGAGGAGGCTGCCCGACAGTTGTTGGAGCAGGCACCACGTTCTCCAGAGTATATACCTGATCCCATGGAGCTGGAGGATCATGTACCAGTATACATTCCGGAGCCTGAGCATCCTGAGGACTTAGTGCCAGCTGAGGATGAGGCACCTACACCTCCACTAACACCATTCTTTTTAGCTTCACGTATCTGACCCCCACATACTAGAGCAGTCATGAGGCAGATGAGAGCTACAGCACCATCCACCTATCATTCACTACTCCCATCAGGAACCCTACCATTGTTACCTATCCCTCTGCCTGCACTATCTACTAGCCGCAGAGCTGATATTCCCGAGGCTGACACGCCGCCTTGGAAGAGACTACTACTTACTACTCCCAGACCTGAGTGTGAGGTTGGAGAGATTTCTGCTGCGAGATAGCCAGGACCCACTATAGAGACCAGACTCCAAGATACTGAGAGGAGGATGATGACCGCCTTAGAGTTGGTCAATAGGAGGGTCACTTACCAGGTAGATGTTTGCACTAGAGAGTGTTCAAAGTTTTGCACACAACATCACGATGCCCAGAAGGATCGTGCAGCTGTGAGAGCTGAGATTGAGGTATTGAGGAGAGAGAGACTTGCTTACGAGCAAGAGAGTATGGAGACCCGTCAGGCCTTGGCTAGGTCTGAAGCTCACTGCAGAGCATTAGAGGCACGAGTTACAGTATTAGAGACTGAGGTGCATCGCCACGAGTGGCAGCGTCAGGCTGCAGATGATCTTGCTGTTCAGCATATCATGCGTACCCAGGCCCTGGAGGCTGGAGCACGCGTTGACACATTGGAGGACACTGGTAGCAGTTCCTAGACTTTGGTTATGATTGTATCTACTATGCAGTCTGTTAAGTTTTATGGGTTACTCCCAGCTAGCAGGCGGTATAGATCTTTTGTTTTGGTTAGCTATCCTGTATAGATCTTTTGTTTTGATTAGCTATCCTGTATAGCCTACTAAGTATTACGGGTAACTCCCGGCTAGTAGGGCTCTATGTTGATTTTCATTTTGTAACCTAGCGATAGGGAATCATTATGTACCAAACAGATCATGTATATTTCCAGTTATATATGGAAAGGATGGATTATGTTTTATATGAAATCGAATTTATTGTGAATGAATGTCGATTTGTTAATTTCAATACTGTTGTGTATTTCACCATGTGTTGTGATCTCGTTTTATTTATTATGTATACATCGGGTTATGGTTAAGATTTTTGAAATCTAACGGGTATTATGTTTTCTTGTGATTTAAGAAAATGGCACCAAGAGGAAGGCCCACGAGGTTAAACCCAGATGCAACACCAACACCAGTCACCACAACTCCCCCACCAGTCGCAGACCCTACTACCACCACTTCGGTCACCAGTGCCCAACTTCAGGCCATGATCGACCAGGGTGTCTCTGCTGTATGGGCAGCATGTGCTATGACCCAAAATGGCGATGATAGCCATACCTCGGGAACTGGTGTGAGAAGGAATGAACGCGCTATTCGGGAGTGCACTTATCAAGACTTCATGAAATGTCAACCCTTATTCTTCAGGGGCACAGAAGGAGTGGTCGACTTGACCCAATGGTTTGAGAGGATGGAAACCGTGTTTCGCATAAGTAACTGCACCGTGGAGAATCAAGTGAAGTTTGCCACTTGTACTCTTATGGGAATTGCTCTAACATGGTGGAACTCACATGTTAGGACAGTGACTAATGATGTTGCATATGCAATGACGTGGACTGACTTGAAGAAGAAGATGACAACTAAATATTGTCCGAGGAATGAAATCAAGAAGATTGAGGCAGAATTGTGGAACCTAAAAGTAAAAGGCACCGATGTGGTAGCTTACAACCAACGTTTCCAGGAACTAGCATTGCTGTGTGACAGGATGTTTCCTGAAGAGACTGACAAAATTAAAAGGTATGTCGGTGGGATGCCCGACCTGATTTACTCAAGTGTTGTGGCATCGAAGCCGAAAACCATGCAAGAAGCTATTGAGATGGCGACTGAATTAATGGATAGGAGAATTAACACTTTTGCTGAGAGACAGGCAGAAAACAAGAGGAAGTTTGAAGACACTCCCCGAAATAACCAAAACCAACAACAGAACAAAAGGCAGAACACAGGCATGGCTTATGCTGCAGGGAACGGTGACAAGAAACCGTATGAAGGGACTAAACCTCTATGTCCCAAGTGTAACTTCAACCATTACGGTCCTTGTATACCAACATGCAATAACTGCAAGAAGCTTGGCCACCTGGCCAAGGACTGTA
The DNA here is from genome assembly GCA_026074375.1 of Tanacetum coccineum. NCBI lineage: Eukaryota > Viridiplantae > Streptophyta > Magnoliopsida > Asterales > Asteraceae > Tanacetum > Tanacetum coccineum. The sequence continues at coordinate 79,118 of BQNB010009884.1, forward strand.
GGAGCCGGCCTGCAACTGCAAATAACAACAGAACAAGAACCAGGGAAATGGTAACGATGTAGCCAAGGCTTATGCAGTGGGAGTTGCAGGGCAAAACCCAAACAACAACGTTGTGATGGGTACATTTCTCCTAAACAACTGTTGTGCTTCTATTTTATTTAATACTGGTGCAGATAGAAGTGCAAAACCCAGTACAACACATTGTTGACGGGTACGTTTCTCCTATACAACCGTTGTGCTTCCATTTTCTTTGATACAGTGAAGATAGAAGTTTCGTTGTCTACTCAATTTAGTACGTTGATTATATAGCCCCACTACATGTAGATCATGGTTATAGTTGAGTTAGCTGATGGTAGAATAATTTGGGTAAATACGGTTATTACTGAGTTGCAAGTTAAATTCGTGAACCAACCATTTCACGTCGAACCTAATGCCTGTAGAAATGGGTTTTATGACGTCATAATTGGCTATGGACTGGTTGTCGAAATACAATGCCGTTATTTGACTGTGCTAGAAGATCGTTTGTATCCCTTTGGGTGCGAAAATCTTAATTTTTCATGGGACAGATAGTAGAAATAAACACGGGACTCGGATTAAACATCATCTCGTGCACCCATGGCCCAGAAGTATCTGCTACAAGGATGTCACATCTTTTTGGCACATATTACCATCAAGGAGACTGGAGACAAGTCAAAGAAGAAGCAACTGCAAGATGTACCGATCGTCAAAAATTTTCCCAAAGTATTTCCCGAGGACTTGCCAGGTCTTCCACATACCAGACAAGTGGAATTTCACATCGATCTAGTACCTGGTGCTGCACCTGTAGCACGGGCACCTTATCGATTGGCCCCATCAGAAATGAAATATTGAGGATAATTCAAGAGCTTTCCGACAAAGGCTTTATAAGACCTAGTTCATCACCATGGGGAGCTCCAGTTCTATTCGTCAAGAAGAAAGATGGATCGTTACGAATGTGCATAGATTATCGGGAACTAAACAAACTAACGGTGAAGAACCGTTATCCGCTACCAAGAATTGATGACTTATTTGATCAACTTCAAGGGTCGAGTGTCTACTCGAAGATCGACCTAAGGTCAGGTTATCACCAATTAAGGGTTCGAGAAGAAGACATCTCGAAGACTGCCTTCAGAACTCGATATGGACATTATGAATTCCAAGTTATGCCGTTTGGTTTGACCAAACGCACTGTTGTTTTTATTGGACCTCATGAACGAGTGTGCAATACCTTATTTGGACAAAATTCATAATTGTCTTTATGGATGATATTTTGAATCGTATTCCAAACAGATAACAAACAAGGAGCACGAAAGGCATCTGATGATAATATTGGAGTTGTTGAAGAAAGAGGAGTTGTAAGAAAAAATTTTCCAAGTGTGAATTTTGGATTCCCCAAAGTACAGTTCCTCGGTCACGTGTTTGACAATAAAAGCATTCATGTGGACCAGACAAAGATCGATCCGTTAAAAGATTGGCTCCTCTTAAGTACCAACGGAGATTCGTCAGTTTTTAGGTCTGGCTGGGTGTTATAGACGATTCATTGATGGGTTTTCAATGATCGCCAAAACAATGACCAAGCTCAATCAAAAGAAGGATCTAGTTTGAGTGGGGGTGACAAAACAAGAAGACAGCGTTCTGTTATTGAAGCAGAAGTTGTATAGTGCACAATTTGGCTTTTACCCGAAGGAAGTGAAGATTTTATCGTATACTGCGATGCTTCATAAGGGTTTGGGGCTGTGTTGATGCCATTAGGGAAAGGTTATTTCTTATGCATCACGCAGTTTAAGATCCTTTGAGAAGAAACTATACTACTCATGATCTGGAACTTGGAGCAGTAGTGTTCGCTCTGAAGATTTGGAGGCACTATCTGTATGGTACCAAGTGTACGGTGTTCACTGATCATAAGAGTTTACAGCATATTCTTAATCAGAAGGAATTGAACATGAGACAACGCCGATGGTTAGAGTTGCTTAGTGATTAACGCTTGCGTTTTTCGTTATTCACACCAGGGAAGGTAATGTCGTTTTGCTGATGCTTTGAGTAGGAAAGAACGGGAACCACCGTTAAGAGTTTGAGCTTTAGTCATGACTATTAGCTTGGATCTTCCTAAGCAAATCTTGAATGCTCAGACTGAAGCACGGAAACCAGAGAACATCAAGAGTGAGGATGTTGGAGGTATGCTGATTGAAAATGCTAAATTTCCAGAGGCACTTAGAACGGAAAAGTTGGAACCTCGTACGGATGGAACCCTATGCCTCAATAGCAGGAGTTAGTTACCTTGTTATGACGATTTGCGGACTATGATCATGCACGAGTCCCACAAACCAAAGTATTCTATCCATCCAGGTTTCGAGAAAATGTATCAAGACGTAAAGAAGCTATATTGGTGGCCCAATATGAAAGCTGATATCGCCACCTATGTTAGCAAGTGCTTGACCTGTGTTAAGGTCAAGGGCGAACATCAGAGACAATCAGGTTTGTTGGTACAACCCGAGATACCTCAATGGAAGTGGGACAATATCACGATGGATTTTGTCACAAAGCTTCCTAAGTCATCACAAGGGTATGACACCATTTGGGTAATCGTTGACCGTCTTACAAAGTCCGCAATCTTTATACCCATGAAAGAAACTGACCCTCTGGAGAAACTAGCGAGAATGTACCTAAAGGAAGTAGTAACAAGGCATGGAATACCGGTCTCGATTATTTGTGATCGTGACCCTAGGTTCGCATCAAATTTCTAGAGGTCACTTCAGAAAGCTTTGGGTACAAGTTTAGATATGAGTACAGCATATCATCCGCAAGCTGACGGACAAAGCGAGAGAACCATACAAACTCTCGAAGATATGCTTCGATCTTGTGTGATCGACTTTGGAAATGGTTGGGTTAAATATTTGCCATTAGTCGAGTTTTCATACAATAACAGTTATCATGCTAGCATTAAGGCTGCACCCTTTGAGGCACTATATGGTAGAAAATGTCGTTCGTCTGTTTGTTGGGTTGAGGTTAGAGAAGTTCAACTCACCGGTCCAGAGATAGTTCAAGAGACGACTGAGAAAATCATTCAAGTTAAACAAAGGATGCAAGCCGCTCGTGATAGACAGAAGAGCTACGCTGATTTAAAGCGTAAGCCGATGGAGTTTGAGGTTGGAGATAAAGTGATGCTCAAGGTTTCGCCTTGGAAAGGGGTTGTACGTTTTGGCAACGAGGGAAAAATTAAATCCCAGGTTGTTGGACCCCCCCCCCCCACCCCCCATTTCAGGTAATTAAAAAGGGTTGGAGAGTTCATACAGCTCGGCTTTCCTGAGGTGCTGTGCGGGAGTTCATAATACAGTTCAAGTGTCCAACTTAAAGAGTGTCATGCCGACGAACCCTTAGCACGTTCCGTCTGGACAGACTTCATTTTGATGACAAGCTTCACAGGTTTGTCGATGGAACTTAGAGATCACAGCACCAACTCAACCATCGTGAAGTTAAACGGTTGAAGCGAAGCCGTATCCCATTAGTCAAGGTTCGATGGAACTCCAAGAGAGGTCCTGAGTTTACGTGGGAACGCGAAGATCAATTCCGGAAGAAATACCCACATCTGTTCTCAAAGACCGGGCCGTCGTCAAGTGCTGCGTCTTAAGCCTTGAGGACAAGGCTCAGCTAACCAGGGGAGACTATAACACCCCGTGTTTTAGGACAATGTACGACGTTAATAAAGTCACTATTTATTTTTAGTATTGTACGCGTTTGTTTTTAATGGAAATCGTTAAGTTAAATCGCGTAAACTAAAAATGATCAGTTAACGTAAACGGGCATTAAGCAAATTATTGTTTACGTCAAACAAGGGTTAAGCAATTATTTTGAGAATAATTATTAACGTTTCACAAGTTATTTTATCGGATACGTGAAAGTGTTTACGTTTCACGATAAATGACAATTAGGTTTTCCCGGAACCCTAAAAATTAACGTACGCTTCAACAAATACCTACGTTTATATACAATGATCAAAGTTTATAAAACTTTAGGCATATGTATATATTTATACACATCTCATATGATTATACAAGATAACAAATACTTTACAAAATACCAAGACTTTACAAAGTATACTTTTATATAAAAACTCCAACTTTACTTTTTAATTAAAAGTTTTACTTATACTTTTCTTTTTAAATGACTGTAAGTAAAATAAAAAGCAAATAAAAGAAAATTAAGCTTGGAAATCCTCCTTAGTTTCAATGGGATGATTTCCTACTTAAGGGAACCAACAATACATCAACATTTTAACCCTTGAAACCTTCTTTGGTCCCCTTTGAATCACCAAGGCATATGCCACCCCCCCTCCCCCCCCCTTGACTTTTCTAGTCAAACGTTGCAAACTAGTAATAATCTCCTAACTCTCCTTTATTATCTCATGCCATGCATTAAGTGAAGTTTCATGTCTTTTTACTTAAGAAATTTCACGTTTCCTTTCTCCTTTCTCTCTATAAACCCACGGCCAAAATAACAACCATAATCAATCCATACAAAATTTTTATACAATCCATACAACCCTTTACACATCAATCCTAAGGTACACTAAAGTGTTTTCAAGCCTTGGATAATCATTTGCAAGGATTTAAGAAGAAAGGGTAGTTGTGGGTTTCAAACCTAATCTAGGGTTTATAAGCTTGTAAGCTTTGGTTTTGAATCTAAACACGAGTTTAGCATTCATTTCTCATCTCATACATCATCCCTAAGGTCTTCCTAATTCCTTCATACTTTTATTTCTTATGATTTTATGTGTTATATGTTAATTATGGCTAAATCACCACTAAGGACTTTTTTAATATGTAAAATGTGTTTTCACTTATGTTTATGATTTTATGCACTTATTCTTATGTCATATGGTTATATATATCATATAAAAATGAATGTAAAAGTATGTTAACATATGATTTAAGTATAAACATGTTTATGTTAAAATTAGGGTTTTATAGGATTACTTAATCTTCACATGTGAAAATAATGGAAAGTAAATTATTAAACTTGTTACAATAAATTTATAAGGACTATAGATGATCTTGGACATTATTATAAGTATCACATGTGTTAAAAATAGTTATTAGGGTTTCTATGTTAAACTACTAAATTAAATAAAACATAAAACAAGGTTTTTATAAAGTTATACACATAAATACTTAGGGGCTGTTTTGAATCCGAATTGTATACAGTGGGTTTGACCTTAAATAATAATAATACGTCTCATGACGATTCCAAAATGATAAGAAACTCGAAAAACCGATTTATAACGAAAAAGATACGTTAATTACGAGTTTACGACTATAAATACTTTTATAAAACTATTTTTATAAAAGTTACTATTCATTACAGAAACTAATATTTTTAAAACATCTAAAATATGATATAACTTTTAATTACGAGATCGTACTCGAAAGAATCGCTAAAAACGGAACTATAACGAATAAACTACGACGTTTACGATAATTAAAGTTTATAAAAGTAATTTTATAAACTATGAACAGTAAAAAGCACTATTCATCAGTGGGATTAACTTTATAAAATATAATACATCTTTTAATAACAAAGACGTACTCGAAGGAATCACTAAAATCAGGATTAAAACGAATAAGTTATTACGATTACAAGTTTACGCTAATTAAAACTAAAAACGACAAACTAGCTGTTGTGAACCAGTAAAATTTTATATTCACACCAGAATCTTAAAAACTTAAAAATGTAATATTTTGATCACTCGTCTTACTACGAAGACGTGGACGTAAGAAACGCGAGCAACGGACTTAAAACGACCAAATTAGGTCATTTTTACGAAAAGTATATTTATAAACGTTTTCACTTTATAAATATTATTTTACTAAAACGATTAGTCGGTGATTATGCTATATAGAATATTGAGTGGTTATCAAAGTGCTATAATACTAGGGAGTTTCATAATGAGGCCTCTTCGGATGGCGTATCGACGAGTTGTTGGATTTACGATTTAAAGTGTCCTAACTCCTCGTACGTCATGTCATGACCTCTTTAATTATGATAGCCCGAACGATAGTACGATGTAACAACTATAAGATTATATTTCATGTTTATTATCTAAAAGTACTCGTAATTATAGACCTTATTTAAATAGGTTGCATCTAAACGTTTTGCGTGACGTTTTATCCTGTGATTATTTGGACTATCTGTACTCAAGGTGAGTTCATAGCCCCACTTTTACAGTTTTACTGATTTACTATTAATTGAGGTGAAAACATGCTTTGTTTTATAAATTGGACGCAAGTGTTAAAAGTATATTGATTATGTGTTTGCCTAAATGAATTGTCAATTGCATAGATGTAGTTGTTAATTGCATTATGTGAGCGCGAATGATATAAATAGATCTATTGGGATTAACCTCCCCATTTGGGTGATTAGCTATCACCGGGAAC
>BQNB010009885.1:0-85566 GCA_026074375.1 Tanacetum coccineum
ACAATTTAAAAACAATTAACTAGCTCGAAATTTAAATGCACGAAAAGTAAAAACGCGAGCTAAAAATGAAATTTAAAATCTAAGGCACGACTTTTAGCAAACTTTATACCTAAAAATCACAAATTTAAAAAGAAAATTTTAGGAAAAAGAATTGAAATTTTTTAACTATTTTTCTATTTTTTATGATTTTTCTAAGAAAAAGAAATTCACTAAAATCTATTTAAATTCCTAGAAAATACAAATTTAACTAGAAAAATATGGAAAAATGATTTTTAGAAACTAAAAAGGTGCAGAAATTTAATGGAAACAAAAGCCCTAAATCTTATAACCTAATTGAACCCTAATTTTATCAATTAAAACTTTTAACCTAATTTTATAAAACTAAAATCAAAAATATTAATTCTATTTTATTTATCTAGGAAAGACAGGGTAGAAAGTGTAAGAAAGGAAAGTAGAGGGTAGGCGGGCAAACTTTAGAATTTACACTATAGTGCAAACGGGTAACCTTCAACTATCAAGAATTGACAAAACTAACCCTACGATTCTAGCTTATTTTTGGCTTATTAAAAAGTGAGATTTAGAAAAAACTCAAAACTACAAAGTTGTTAACTAGCTTATTATAAACAACATTAACAAAGGCACTTTTAACTTTTGTCCACAAAATAAGCTAGAAAATAAGCAATTTCAAATCTGTTACAGAAAGTAGACTTTTCCTAAACTTTTTATATTTTGGCTTATTCCTAGCTTATTACTAGATGAATTTTGAAACTAAAAGAAACTACTTGTAGCTTAAGATGTGTACTAAGGATATCTAAGAAAAAATTAGCTAAGCTTTAACAAAAATAACAAGAGAATTGAACTTAAAAAGTGCAAGTTTTAACTCAAAACTGAGATAAGCTTTTCTCAATAAGCTAAAAAGCTTAAAACTAGACCCTAACAGCTGAAAATTTGAAAATAAGCTATGCTATTGATCTTGAATCAGCCTAGATAAAAGGTTTTTCAAAATTACAACTAAAAATGAAAATCAAAGTAGAAAATAGGCTAGAAAACTAAATGCTGCTATACTACTTTTTAGGCAAAAATAAGCTAGGCTAAGAAGCTTAAAATTAAAATCTAAATGATGAATTTTGTGTAACTAATGGAATACTTTTGACTTACTAAATTCCAAATCCTAACTCCTAATCACTAATGCTAAAAAGGGACTAGAAAATTGAACAGCAACAACAGTATTAACTGTTGTTGCTGATGCATTTGACCAAAAAATCTTAAGTGCAGGCTTAGTTTTCACTTTAGAACTCTCTAACAAACTCATTACATGTAAATAAGTGTACACTAACACAAAGTGACCTCTAGGTTGCCATGAATTTCTTTAAAACTAAAAACACTTAACTCTCAAAACTGCCCTGGTGCAAATACAAGTTTTTACACTCTAAATTGTGGAATTCTACAAGCTAACTTCTAAAAATTGTTTAAAACCTTGTTTTATGTCCTAGCTCAGCTAAATGAAAAGTTTTGACATAGTGTAGTTGACTTTAAGAGTCAACTACAGCTTATACCAAACACTCCTTAATGAATTCTGTCAAAACTAGATTGACTTTAAAATCTATATAAAAGCTAAAACAACTTAAACATTTTATCTACTTCTATTTAGATTGACCTACTTAAGCTATTTTAAAAATAAAAGTAACAGCTTATTAATTAGATTAAGCTAGTTTCTCTACTAGCTTAACCTTCTACTATTAATTTGACAGAATTGAATAAGGTAAAAACTAACTTGATTTTACACTAGTAAACCTAAATCTATTAAACCTATAAGCTAATTACACTAAATGAACAGGTTTGAATCATTAGGATTAAAAGAAAATAAGCAGTTTGAAATAAGCTATAAATTTGCTAAAGTGAAATGTAGAAAGTAAACCTGAAGTTGTTGTAGTTTCAGAACCAAGTCACTCTTGTAGAGTGAGTGACTTTTAAAAGCTTGAACCTAAGTGGCTCCCTAGCCTCTAAACCTTAATAAGCTGAATTTAAGCTTATTTACCTTGTAAGCTTCCAAATTGAACTCAATAGCCTCAAGTGATCATGCTTTGACTTAACATTGAACTAAAAGAGTAAATGTCTTGCTTAAAAGCAAAATTTGACTGAATTTGAGCTAATGAACAGTAATAAGCTCTAAAGAGCTTATTAAGAGCTTATTGATTAAAATCGACTTAAAATTGGAATCAAAGTTCAAGTAAGCTTTAAAACTGAATTGATATTACTAGAATTAATGAAGTACAAGATGAAATGAGGAAAGTACAAGTGATTTAAGCTGAGTTTAAAAACTTAAAAGAAAAATGCTTATTATTGAAGAAAATACAAAACTGAAAATTAAAACAAAGACAACAACTGAAAAATGAAACCTAGAGCTTCTATTTATAGAGGATTGAAGAAGAGGAGAAAAAGTTTCTTGAATCTTCCATTTAATCTTGGCCATTGATCATTTTAAATCCATTTGTAGCCGTTTGATCATTGGTGATGAGGTGTTCTGGCCAATAAGGGCTTGACACGTGGTTGAGGTGATGTGGAGGAGGATTGTGAACGAATTCGAATGTTTATAGAGGAGCGGGGGTGTGGGAAATTTGTGATTGGGTTTGTGTGAAAAAAGGCGGGAAAATCCGTTTGGGTTGTTGGAGTTTGTTACAAAAACGCGTTTTCAGTTTAAAAGGTTGAAGAGTTGTCAACAATGGCCCCTGCGATTGCCCCGTCCTTTTGTAGTATAAAAATAGGTTTCGAAATGGCAATTTCAGTCCTTGTGGTTTCTTTCTTCTTTTTCTTCTTTAATAAACATCTTTCCACTTTTGTCAAATTAAGTCCTTGAATCTTCAAAACTCTAAATGGCCTTTGAAACTTTGCACACTTGTCATTTTTAGTCCTTGGCTTTATTATTTTGGCCTTTGACTTCCTTCCTTGCTGTGTCGGGCTGATCCGGCTTTTGATTCCTTCATTCTTCACTCTTGTCTTTGTCTTTTCCCGTTTCTTTGTCGGTTTTTGACTGTTTTTGTTTCTTTTTTTTTTTCTTTGGTAATTTTTGTTTTGATATTGTTTTTATTTGCTTGTAAGTTTGTTTTTTGTGTGTATATAATAAATTGTATAAATATATTTTTGTAGCCCAATATAGTATTTTTTTGAGAATGTATAATATTTTTAAAATAAAAAAATAATATATTAATAATGAATGAAAAATGTAAAATTAAATTAAATTATAAAATATGACAAAGATAGTTTTTTTTCTATTTTAATTTTAAAAATCCTCCCAATTTTCAAAAAATAAAATAATAAATCCCAAAACCCAACAAACTAAAATCCATAAATCAATACAAAACAACTAAAAAAATTCAAATTCTACAACAAATTAATACACATCCCTCACACACATCTCCATAATCACCACTCCCTCCCCCCTTAAATAGAATCCCCCCCCCCCCTCTCTTCATGAGTCACACAATCATCAAGTGATGTTGACAGTGACAATAACCCCCCATCTAATATTCTTTTCTATATACACATATATAATAAATTATATCATAATTTATATTTAGATATGTTGTGCCCCCCCCCCCCCCCCCCTCATAGAACTACACACACGAGAAACTCACATCAAAATAACACAACCCACATATTCCCAAACAGAGCCCCCCACCACAATCCCACCATCACACCCACCCACGCACATCACAACACACCAATTATAGACATTCTTATATACCCCCCCCCCCCTTGACTCCCCCCCCCAGACATTAGAAACAAATTGCACACACACTCAACCCCCCCCCCCCCCCCCCCCAAACCCCCCCCCCCCCCCACGTCTATCTCAATCCCCCCCCCCCCTCAGCCTTACTTATCGGCTTTTCAATACTTACCTTATACACCTTTTTCTATTGTCATTTGGATCATTTTTTGTTTTATTTTGGCAAAATCCGGCGTTTTTCTTCATATATATAATTAAAGCATTTATCACCTACTTATGCTTATGATTTGTATTAATTACTTTTTTTCAGTGTACATCCAGAGAACAACCAATTTATCATTATGAATGACCCTCACGTGATTGGAACATTGGATGGTTCCACGCGTCCATATCCTTCCTGGAATAATATTGATTGGGTACTTATATGTTTAGTTATTTGTTATAAAACTTTTAATACAACTTATGCATGATTTGTATTTAATTACTTTTTTTTATCTTTGTAGGTGTTTTTGCCAATACATGTTGTCGGAAATCATTGGGCCACGAGTGTTATACATTTAGCGAGCTCACATTTTTACGTGTTTGACTCCATGTATAGTAGAGGAAACTACGATGTGATATCAAAACTGATTGAATGCTGGACCCTTGTGCTTAATCGAATTTTGGAAGATCGTGGATGTTTTAATAGAACTAGACGACCGTATAATTTTGACTATTCATACAACCAAGGTTTGCATATAGAAGTCCCTCAATAAACCAACATGATAGATTGTGGAGTCATCACATGTTGGTTAATCTATAGTTTGTGTTCAAAAATAAAGCCAGTAGTCGTAGGTAATACTGAACACTTTTTTGAGAATTTTAGATATCAAATGTGTGAACGTTTTTATAGGTGTAGGTGTGAGGATACTAGAGATTGTGGTTATGATTAGTTTTGAATTTTGTAAGTGTTGTATGTTAAAATCCTAACGCTTTGAGTGAAATAATATTGTATATTACTTTGAATTTCTTTGAATATTCGTCCATTTATATTTTTTTGGGTAATGTTTTATTATGAATGTACCGACATATATGCTAAAAACATTACATATATAATGATAAACATTACATAATAATGTTAAGGTTTACCACTACCACATCCAAGAACTGATTTTGAAAATCACATTACGGAATTTAATAACAATACTGAATTTGAAAATTACAATAATAATAAAAACATTACATAATAATGTTAAACTAATGAAATCGTATCCTTTCGGAAAACCTCAACCACATTTCTTTTTGTAATGTTAAGGTAATGCTCTGATGGTTTAGAAGTAAAAACTGATACATTAGCAAGTATCATAGCAGCTCCTACAGTAATATCCTTTCCATAACTACCCACATCAAGGACTTTGTAGTGTATTGTTCCATGTACTGTACCCGATAGATCTTTCAGAGTGACATTTAAATCTCCAAGAACATTCGGAGCACAAGACTTGACAATTGCAACAACTTGTTCAAGTTTTCCCTTTTTAAGAAAGTTATCGATGTCTCCCAAACATCCTGTTACAGTGCCACCAAATGCATTCACATAGTTAGTGGCGCTAACCCACGCCACACTGTTAAAATCAGCATCCTCACCCACATCCTCAACAACTTTTTGCATATATTCTTGTGTCGCCATTAAAACCCCATCCGGATCAAGAATAAAAACATTTTCTTTAAGCAGTTTGGCTCGCTGAACAAGACCCGCAGGACCGGGTATTATCCTAACTGTGTTTGAGGTTGAGGAAGATGGTTCAACACGTGTGCTACTAGAGAGCTGAACAATACCCGCATGACCGGGTATTATCGTAACTGGATTTGGGGTTAAAGGAGATGGTTCAACGGGTGTTAACTGAAGATCGGAATCATCTATATCTAGACTGAATTCCCATGGTTCATTTTCGTTATTGAAATTGGAATCCATTTGAGAGAGTTGGAATAAGAAGTTGTGTGACAAATTGAGGAAATGGTGCGGGCTATTTATAAGGGAAAATTTTGAAAAAATTAAGAGAGTTGGACAACACAAATATTTTTTCCTGTAAACTCAAAAGTTTATGACAACATTTCCAAAGTATTAACCATATCAATCACACAATACGGTGACACTAAATACCCATCACAACTTACTGTGAAAACACCGTACCATCGGCAAACCTTACGACCAACAATTTGCTCAACCATACAATGGACATCACACAAATTCATCTCAAATGTATGAACAATACAACTCTCAGCAGTATGATGCGCAACATCTAGATGATATAAACACGAATAGTTCAAACAATTGGTTTAACACGTTTTCTAGATAATTGTATCTTTTTATGCTTTCTGTTGCTTTGTTGTAAAATTTTAATGTGTGATTTTAATGTTGTAATATATTTGAATTTCAATTAAACTATTTATGTATTACAATAACTCTGATTACTAATTAAATATTGTATCTATAAATATTGTAATCAACACAATTAAAGGGGTAATAACAATAATATCTACTGCAATTTATACAAATTGAACAGTAACTACAAACATGTTTATGACAAACCAATGACTAGACATGTCACAGACACCAGTATACAAATTATTATTGTAGACAATTTATGGCATGAGTGTGACAAATCAATGAAAAAGTTGGACAGGTAAATCACATAATAGAAACATTGACTTGACAAGTCACTGACACTAAGTGGATCACGCTTCATTTGGCGCGATATATATATATATATATATATATATATATATATATATATATATATATATATATATATATATATATATATATATATATGACATTAAACGCCAATGTTATATTGGACAACACAATCACTAGAAATATATACTTGACTTGACAAGTCACTGACACTAGATGCATCACTTAGCATTAAACGCCATTTATTGTCATGATTGAAAAACAGTAAACACTATATAAACCACATACATTGTGGTTCAACTTCATCAACAACATTAAACTAATTCATTAATTCAACTTATTTTCAAACAATGACATTTAAGGTCCTACTACACCATTATGGAATGGTTCATAGTCCACCTAACAGAGAATTTGTTGATGAGATGATTGCTACCATTGATCCGGTAGATATCGACACCTTCTCAGCAAATCAAGTTAAATTAATTTTAACCAACTGTGTGGGTTTACCGATAAAAACTCCACAATGTTTTTTATATAAGTAACTAATTGTTAGGGCTTGATTCAGTCTGTTGTACCATTCGAGATGATATACAAAAGCGAGACCGATAATCATGTATACTCATTCATAGACCGACTACATGTGTACGTGTTGGGTGGAGCTATCCCACTGTCGTTTGCAGGAGTGTTTCGTGTTGAGACCAAACAAAGAGAGAATCAAGGAAAACCCTCTTGTGCAAAAAAAGTTATTTGATAGTTAATAAAGAAACATTTTTTAATAATTGTTTGTAGCATGTAATGTCCTTGTTCTAGTGTGTAACAATAAACAATATGATGAGTTCAACTTTACCATTCGCAATTATTATTATTTTACCAGTATCACAGACTACATATTTCAAAAAATTCATTTCAGTAACATTTCTTTACATCCAATAGATGTCCACTTCATCAAACACTACTTTCGAGTTCGATGTAAACCACAACGGAGAATTTAAACTTAACCCCCTAACCTACCAACATGGTTCATTACTGAATATTTACGTTCCACAAATGGGTTTTGAAGAATATGGTTAGCTAGCTAAAATGGAAAATACAGAAATTCATACTATTTTACTACATGTTTGCCACCAAACACGCCATTATCAGGTATGAAACAAATTAAGAATGATTAATCATACTAATCGTTATGCATGCATTGCAAAAGTTGCTGGGAAGCTACAGATTTTTGTTGCTCATACTCCCATAGATTTAACCACGGTGTTGATTCCAAACGATGGTTATTTCGAACAATCATTAGCAGGTGTCATTTCTGAAGAAACTAAAATAAAATTAGAAGAATCACTCAAATATCTACATCAAATGCAGAAAAGAAAGAATAAAAAGTTCGATTACTATGGCTTATTGGGTGAACTAGGTTTTATTAACAATATAAAACTCGTACACCTACTCAAACTTTTTCAATTTTGTTGGTTTCAAAATTCGTGGTCGTTGGTGCTCGATGAAACAAATAACACGATGTACGTCAACGGTGGAACATTCAACATCAACATTCCAAGAATGAAACTAGCAAATCTGAAACAATATTTGTTTAATATTTTGGGTACAAACATTCATGCTCTTTATTTAAAATACCACACAATGATTTTCAGTTAAACCGGTAAGCTTAGAAAAAAAAAAACAACTATGATATGCATTGTGGAGGCATGTTTGATATATGTTTAGGCCGAGTACAAATTGGAATCAACATTGACCATATTGGTGTCTGATTTTTGTTATACACAAATACATTTTTCCTAAATTCCTAGCTTTTTTTTTGGCAGAATATGATGAACCATGTCCATAACTGACTATTCAAGTGAAAATGAAGCTTTATAGGCAGAAACACAATAAATGATTACACTTTCGACGAAATGGTTGAATGGGCGGAACAGAAATTTGATACAAGGGAAAAACCATGGTATCATGTTTTCCGATCATAGATTAGCTCTATGTTGATTCACAACATCTGGTCAAAAGGGATGTATCATTCAGAGGTATCATTACAGAAGAACAAAAGACAACAAAAAGATATCACTTAAGCTATTACATCAAATGCAGAAACGGAAAAATAAAAACAAGTTCAACAACAACATTTGAAGAATCATTTGTACTAATATTCATGTAACTCATTATGTATTAACATGGTGTTTTCAATGTACACATTTTGTTCCTCTCTTTCTTAATTAAAACAAGTGAATGACAGTTGATAAAGACTTATCAATTATCACTTATAATTGTACGATATATGTCAGTGTTTTTTGACTATTTCAGTCTTCTCGTTGACATATGACTTCAAAATGGAATTTCCCATTTATAAACTATGTCTATCATCTGTAATAGGAAAACTTGTCTATCATCACACATTCTTCTCTCCACTAACATACTAAATGGCTTATGGAGAAAATGAGGCACGTCAAGCAATTGTTTTAAAGCTACAAAGGGAGATTCAAGCTGAGGAAACACTAGCACATCAATTGTTGTGCAACTTAACACGTTATACAGAGGAAATGAATATCAGTTCGCTACAAATAACAAGGTTGCAAACTTTGCCTACAACAAGCCGTAATACCTACGGATTACATGCTTTGCTAATGACACTTGAAGCAGATATCCGTACAACAAACATCATTCTACGAACAAGACAACAATTATTGAGGAGCATTTCTGAAAAGCAAAACTTCGTTAACAAATACATGGCAATATAGAGACATGTAAAAACATAATTGCTAAACATGTATGTCGTTGTGTGTTGTTGTTTTAAGGTTTTCATATTGTCTAAATAAGGTTGGCCATGTACTCTACTAGAAATCTGGTGATTCTTACGTTGTAATGCTTTTTAATGACTACCGTTAAATTTTATGCTTTCAATTCCCACTTTTATAATTGCAAAAATAGAGGTTTGAAATCTTTTCAATTATTTTTTAACAAAATGAGCAACTGACACACTTTGCGCAATCGTATCTTATGCATATTAAAAATAATTTTAGTCAATTTTGATTCATTAAGTAGAGCTCATCAAAGATAAATAAAACATTTGAGTATCCAAATACGTACGCAAAAATGCCCGAGATCTTGATTTTCAATAAACTAAACATATACCCTAAACCCTAAATTTATACATCACCAGACTTGAATTTTTTTTTATTACATGTATATAGCTCCATATATGGCGCGATCCACATTATACAATTTTTTTTTACGAACCAAATTACGAGACTTGAAAAAAAAAATATTACATGTATATAGCTCCATATATGGCGCGATCCACATTATACATTTTTTTTACGAACCAATAGAATTGTGACAAGTGTCCAAAAGTAAATAGCTCCATATATGGCGCGATCTATATGGTTATTTTGAAAAAAAAATTTAGTTAGGGCTAGTTCTAGACAACACACATTCCAATTGGCTACTGCGATATTGTCAGACTACTTGTTAGACAATCTCTTTAATAATACCGGCTAAACCGGAGAGTGATATCTTATTGTTGTACTATTTCACAATATATGTATGTGTGAAATATCAAAATATACACTGATTGATATGTTAGTGATTGACTTTATACATGATATGATATGATATATACATCTCAATATCAGGTTTCAATTTAAAAAATTAGATCTAATATGTGTCATTTATCTTGAACTTCTTACCTAATTATGAAACACTTATAGTTACAATCTCGTGTATAATGGATTTGTTAATTGCCTTATACAGAAGTGTTTCTTCTTGCCAAATATCATGTGATTTACGTGGCATTTCTACCCAACAAATCATCTATATGTTTACGTTTTCAATTTGTCTTATCATTTGGGCCATAGATCTTTGTTAAAAAAAATTAATGTGATATAAGAAATTTAAATAACTGAAACAACTATTATTCCAAAAAATGTCGGCAGCGGTTTTAGACACTGTCGTAAAACACATTTGTTAATACAAATATTAGCGTAAAAACGGTATCTATATTTAATGATCTTCAAGTTTTGATAATAACAAATATAATGTCTTGGGCTCGCCTATAAAAGGGGGTGCTCTGACACCCCACAAAGTATGATTTTCTGACTATATTTCACATACACATTCTTTGATATTCTCTGACATACATGAACACTTACTCTCACGCCGGAGTTTAATCGTGGGGTTCGTCCTCACGGTAAGACTAACGGTTTACCTTTAATTGTGCAGGAAATCATTACATCACTTGGTTTAGTACAGGATCCTATTCATTGGCCCAACCCAATAACCATCTCAGATCCATCATATTCAGCCCGTAACATATTTTGTACTAACAAGTTGACGCCATCCGTGGGACCAGGATACAACTGCGTTCTACAAAAATACTCACCATGAGCAATCATGAACAATCCGCTCCTAGCCAACCCACGTCCGCCGTGCGTAGTGGTTTTATTCTAAGGGCCTGTTTGGTTTTCAGGGTTGGGCTGGATTTTGAATTCCAAAAGAGAAAGTTATTGTTTGGTTGCTAATTTGACTTTAAAATATACGATTGATGTCTAAAAAATAGAACTGTGTTAAATTCTGCATAGAGATTGCCCCATGATTTACTGACTTTGTGGGGTCAACTTCTTTTTTTTTTTTTTTTTTTTTTATTTTTTTTGGTTATATGTGTCTCTACTCTCTTCTATTTTTATATTACAAATATAATAAAACTAATTTTAATTTTCCAATATTTAATTCTTAAAATAATAATTTATCAATTAATAATATTATTTTTTTTACCTTATTTTATTTTCTATCTCATACATCAAATCTAAATCTAAATCCTAATCTAAATTCAAATTCAAATCTAAATCTTAATCCTAAACCACCTATATATCAAACGGGCCCTAAAAGTGTTATAACCGATTGCAATTTGAAAGAAAAAAGTTTGTAAGACGAACTAAATAACTAAAAGTAAACTTTGTGCTGAATACGTAACCGCGTTTATTATAATTTGTCTAAAATTAAAGAAAAATTGTACTTTTTTCTCTTAGATTATTATCTCCTACGGAAAATATAACGGTTGAAAATAAAGTCGTATAACTCATTTTCAATCATATCAACATCTCCGTTTGTTAAACTTTATTACTGATCAGGCAAAAGTTCAATAAAGATTTCATTTGTTATCAACGATCCCAAGACTCTCTCTCACACCATTCATTTTTTCAATCAGATTAAATAAAATTTATTTTTCACCTCTTTTTTTAAAATTAAATATCTCACAAACCGTTAATCGTTACGTAAAATGAAGCATAACATTGCAACGAGAATTAAATCATCTTTTTAACGAGGGACATTTTGATATACTTTCGACGATTTTTTTTTAATTTTATTTTTTAGTCACGTTTAGAAAGATCACATGTGATTCTGGAAAATCACATGTGATTTGTATTTTTACAAATCACAGTATTTTGGAAATCACATTATATCTCAATGTGATTTCGTGATTTTGTAATTACAAATCACATGTGATTTTTTTTCAGTGGTGACTAAAAAAACATCAAAAAAAAATTCGTACGAAAGTATATCAAAGTGCCCAAATAATAAAACTAATTTTAAATACTCATATTAATTTTTAAAATAATAATTTATCAATTAATAATATTATTTTTTCTCTCATATATCAAATTCAAATTCAAATCTTAACCCAAATTCAAATTCAAAACCAAATCTTTATCCTAAACCCATTTATATATCAAACGGGCCCTAAAAGTGTTATAACCGGTTGCAATTTGAAAGAAAAAAGTTTGTAAGACGAACTAAAAATAACAAAGTAAACATTTGTGCTGAAACGTAACTGCGTTTATTATATTTGATCTAAAATTAAAGAAACAGGTACTTTTTTCTTTAGATTATTGTCTCCATACGAAATTTTTTGCAATACTTGACTTTCACTTATCCTTATTAAACAAAAGTAGATTTATTTTGAAATCTTAAACACGCCTATATAAACAACACAACCTCATTTGTTCAATACCCACCCTACCGTTAGCACACACCAAATACTTTTAACATCTAACAATGGTCATGAAAAACCAAACCACCAAACCATTAGCACCCACAACCGTTAACGAAGTCCATTACCGTGGCGTAAGAAAGCGACCATGGGGCCGTTACGCCGCGGAAATCCGCGACCCGGGTACTAAAACCCGTGTCTGGTTAGGTACTTTTGATACCGCGGAAGCAGCAGCACGCGCATATGACGCGGCTGCTATCAACTTCCGCGGTTCCAAAGCAAAAATAAACTTTCCACCTTCATTCGATGACGTCACGGTTGCAAATCATAGTAGTCATCATAGTAGTACTTTGGAATCTTTAAGCAGGGAGAGTGAAGTACACGCGCCAGTTGAGCTTGATCTTATGAAATGTGTCCCGTCCGGTTGTAACCACACTCCAGCAGTTATGTTTTTTCC
Source organism: Tanacetum coccineum (assembly GCA_026074375.1). Classification (NCBI taxonomy): domain Eukaryota; kingdom Viridiplantae; phylum Streptophyta; class Magnoliopsida; order Asterales; family Asteraceae; genus Tanacetum; species Tanacetum coccineum. Next base: position 12,848 of record BQNB010009885.1, read on the forward strand.
GTACCCGATCAATCGAAAAGGAACAACAATGTTTTGACGGTGGATATGGTGGTAGGGCCCACAGTGAATCTGGGTCGTCGTCTGGAGTGGATAATAACTCACGAGATGATACGAGTCATTGGAAGTCGAACTCGAACTCGAACCCGAAAAGAGAAATTAACCTTGATCTTAATTTAGCTCCTCCAACAGTAGAAGTTTAAGTTTTGTGTTTTTTTTTTCAAATGTTAAAAAGGTTAAGTTATGAGGGAAATATGAAGTAAATTCTCTTTTTAGTTGATTGGTTTGTAATTAGTTTTTGAGAATCCTTTTTATAAGGATTGATGAATTTAGATAAATACTACTAACAGAAAAAAATATGTGTTTATTGAGCTTTTGATCTTATATTTGTATGTTTGATCAATGGTGTTACTTTGTTTGCTATATCCAAATATGCAATTGAGATTTTATTTTCAATATCAAAACCATGAACATAGCATTACTTTCAGTTGGGATTCTAGTTGTTTCAATGGTTTTCATTTTTACAAGAAGTCTCAAATGTAAAAGTTAAAGCTAATCTAATCAAATCAGGTACTCATATTACGGTGGTCACAGAAATAGATTAGTATGTTTAACTAGCTTGATATCTTTACAAGAAGTCTCAAAGTTAAAAGTTAAAGCAAATAATTAGTATGTTTAACATGTATTTATGTAACATAAAATTTTGGCACCGGTTCCTTTAGAAAAAATCGAGAGTTTTAACGAAAATTAACACTAGACGAAAAACATCCACCAGGTTCTCGGAAAAACATCCACCGGGTTCTCGTGAACCTCCGAGAAAAGATGTCGAACAGTTGCTTTTCGGTGTTATCAAGGACGTATGTGGGGGACTTATTCAAACAACAGACTTCGTGCATACGAAGTAAACACATTCGTAGAATCATGTATGCTTGGTATCATATTTCAGAACATGATTTTAGAGATCTAAAAGTATGTCAGTTTGTTGATAGAAAACTTGTGTATTCTAATCCTGCAAGTACTGCAAACCTGTGTGGATCGATCGATGTCAACCCATTCGTCGTAAAAACCAAAAGTATTAAGAGACAAAGATACGCATATTAGTCTCCAACAAAACCTTATGAACCATATTTGGCGCGAAGTTGAAGAAGCATCGGAAGAAGATTAGTCGCCGGGGCGTATTTTTTTTTTTAATTTCGGTATTTTTTTTAATGTGTGTTTTTTTTAGTATTGTAATGTGTATATGAATTTTATGAATGAAATGGTTAGTTTGTTAAAAGAATGAAATAATTGTTTAGGGGGTTTTATGAAAATAAAGAGGTGAGTGGTGTTATTTGGTGTTATGATTAGGGGAGTGGTGTTAGTGTTGGTGTTATGCTGATGTGGCGCTGACATGACAGCAAAAACTTGGTGTTGCCAAGTTATGATACCTGAGGCTCTTAGTTTTAGCTCAAATTATTTCCAACATATCAAACCTAAAACATATGATTTTTGCCTATTGGCAAAGAATAAAAAATGCAAGAGCCTTTAAAATTTATGTAAGATTAATCTTAAATGATTTCTCGACTCACTGAAATAATGGCTTACATTTTTTTATGTTGCTAAAGAATTCACCAACCTCTTAACTTTGATCAATCATTTTTATATAATAGAGATTTTCAAAAAAAATATTGAGTATTTAAAATTGGACAAATAAAATTGCATCAATTTGTCAATTAACAAAATCAAGTTTTTTTAACGGCTACGTGACAAATTTGAGTATAATTGATGAATTGAAACAATTTGTTTAAATGTATTTAATTTTATTAAAAAAAGTGCAAAAATAAAATAGTTATATACTCCGTGTACGCACGAGGCTTTGTCATAAATCTTGCATTATGTGTTTTAACATAAGTAACAACATATATAAATTCTAATTATTTGTGCATCAAAATTTTATATTATCTAATTAAATAAAACAATTGGTCAATAATGTAAATCTCTATTTTGGTATGCTAAAGAATGTTTGATTCATGCACATGGTTGTTAAATAAGATTAATCTATAACATTATGTACTTATATGGTTATAATATATGTGCACGTACGAGTTTTTACATAAGTTTTTCATTATGTATTAATATCGATTAGTATTTTGTATAGATTTTTGTTGGACGAAAGATTTGACTTTGTTAAAATGGCATGGTGTTGAGGTTGATCTTGTTTAAAATTTAACTATTGATATAATATTTTATACATTATGCATGTTAATGACCCTTGAAAAATTACTAGTCTGAATATCTTTATTTAAACTTTAAAGAGTAATTACATGCGTCGTTGTTATATGTAGACTCTCGTGTATTTATTTTCATCGCACAGTAACTCGTAGAGTTGTGCCTTCATTTTGATGTTTATAAGCCTGTTATTAATAAATTTATCCATATTTAATTTTTCAACCCGTGTATGTTCGGGTTTAACTTATGAAGAAGAATAATGTAAGTCGTTATTGAACGTGAGAATATGAGTCGTTCGTATATGTACAACCTCGTGTATTCATTTATATATAAAAGTAACTCGTGCTTTCATTTTCAAGTTTATAAACAAAATCTATAAATTTCAACAACATATATGTTGTTTTTTCTTGTAGAAAAATAAAGTTTATGGGTTGTTTTTTAATAATGGGTTCTTTATTAACTTTATAAACTTATTAAAAAACATGAAAACAGATAATTATTTTAAAGTATATATAATTTTTTTAAACTTAACAACTAAAGTTTTAATAATTGATCATTCCTTTGTATAGATGGTTTGACCAAATTGTTTCGATTTTAACTTTTTATTACCCAATGAGATTACTCCACTATTTTACTAGCAAAATCAAGCTCTCTCATTGGCTTAATTATAAAACCTCAAAAATTAATGTCGCATTTTGTTATGTTTCTCTTATTATATATTAGTTAGTAGTTCGATTTTCTAAAGAAAAAAACTAAAAAAAAGAGGGAGTAATTAATACTTTAGTTGTTAAATTTTAAATAAATTATATGAACTTAAATAAACAAGTTATTATTTTTTAAATCTTGATAAATGTCCGCTAAACTTTTTTTTAACAAAATATATATTGTTGTTATTTATATATTTTATTATCATTGTATATTAAAGTAATGTACATGCATGGAATTATAGATATCAAAATGAAAGCACGAGTTAGTGTGATCTGTAAATGGATACACGAGATTGTACATATACGAACAATACATGTAATTTTTAATGATATCCAGAAAAGTATTTTTTTACTATCCATGTTTGATAACGACTAATGTTATTCTTCTTTATAAGTTTAACCCGTGCGTAAACAGGTTTGAAAATTAAATACGGCTAAGATTATTAAAATTATTATTAACAGGAATATAAATAACAAAATGAAGTCAATGCCTCACGGGTTATTGTTTGAAAATAAATACATGGTATTGTACATATAGGAACGACACATGTAATTACTCTGTAAATTTTAAATAAGATTATCCGGTAAAACATTTTTTCAAAGTCATTGCGTGCTATTAGCACGCATAATGCCTAAAACATAATATCAACAACTAAATTTAGATCATATCAACTTTCAACACTAATTGCCATCAACAAAGTTCAATCCTTTCCAAAAAAAAATCCATACAAATTATTAATCAACTATTTCATATATTATAATGAGGAATTTTATTTAAAACTCACATGTGCACGGGTATTTAACAACTATGTGTTATAAAGAAAATCTAATTTAACAACTCTATGTATGCACCCAAACATTCTTTACTATGCCAAGATAAAAATTTAGAGGAATTAAATTTTACAAAAAAAATTTTTTTTGTAAAAAAAAAATTCCAAAAAATTATATATTAGAATTTAAATAATATTGTGACCTTAAGTCAAAATACGATTAAATAAGTTTTATATGAAATCCGCGCGTTCACACAAATATATATAACTAGTATCAATTACTGTTTGCCACAACAGAGTAGAAATAGTATCCATGTCACTGCTGGAATAAAATAAAATGTTAAATATTCTTCCATGGTTTACTATTTAACTGACTGATTTTTACATGATAGAATCTTCCTTTATATCAATTGGAAAAGTTAAACATTTTTTTCTTTTTGAAGTTTTCTTGGTACAAGAGTTTGCATGATATATGACATGTGATATAACATTAATGTGCAACTTCAAACACTCCAAATAATCTCATAAATAGGTATAAGTATTTATGTAGAACTCCAAATGCTTCACCTATTTTTGCATTTAAAAATAAAAATATTTAGCTTTTCAAACATATATCACAAAATATTTCGACTTCCAAATCATTAAATGTTATTCATAAAAGTTGGAGAAAATATATGAAATTTCTTTTTGATATTCAAACTTCATTGATATATTACATGTGATACTACACTAATTTGTAGATTCGAAGACTCAACATATTGTCGTAAAATGGACATAAGTATTATTTTTTAATATAAAAAACGATGAATCTTGTGAAGTTGTATACAAATACTTATGTCTATTTTACGAAAACACGTTGATTGTTCGAACTTACAGTTTAGTGTTATATCACATGTGACATATCAAGCGAATTTGAATATCAATTTTTTTCTTCTATTTTCTTCAATTTCTAGTAATAAACCGTATTAATTTAGAGACTCTAATATTACATGTGATACATGGTTGGAAAGTTAAGGATATGAATTTTGAATGCAAAAAATAGTGAACAATTTGGATTTCTATACAAATACTTATGCTCATTTTGTTGAATTGTAGAGGGAGGTGAATACGTTTCCATTTAAAACTTAAAACTTTTGTATCAAACAACCAATCAAATTTGACGTTTATAGAAAGGCTGTCCTATATAGATTCTATTACAATAAAAGATACTAGAGAGCATAAAACAAAGCATGTCACCACAACACAATATCTATCACAAACATAAGGGCAATGCAAATATAAATATAAAGCGATAAAAGCAAATATAAATTTAAAGCGATAAGTAAAAGAAAGCGCAAAAATGGACACGATGATTTATAGTGGTTCGGCTACGAAGCTCCTCTTCGCCCATTCCACTCCGCGAGTACCCAACTTGAGAGTTATTTCACTAGATCAATATGCTCCATTTAGGCGGAGAAAAACCATACAACGTCGCTTACATTTTATTCGGTACTAGGCTAAATACCGAGTCTTACTTCGAGGTAGAACCAACCTAACATCGCCTACACTTTTTCCGGTACAAAGCTAGAGTATGCGAGTTCTTCTTTGGGTATAACAAACCCATTTTGTTTTATGAACCAACATTAACAATAACCTTGTTATTATGGCCTAAACACATAAACCAACTAACATCTAAGTGTTGTATAATAAATGACACACAACGGTGTAGGACAATGATCCAATACATATGTGTCAATTGGATGTAAAAACCTAATCTAAACATCAAGATCACTAAGCATGATGTTATTGATAATGATGACAAGACTCAAGGCTTATTGTAGTGGATCTTCATATATGAGCTTGTGGTGGATGATAATGGCAAGATCTCTAAGCTTGCTCAAATGGATGATCATGTAGAATCATGCTTGAAAACAATGAAAGTTCCGAGCATTATGATCAAGATTAGTGGAGGTGTTTCAAAACATGCTCAATTGTGTTTTTTACATTGTAAAAACTTGATTCTAATGATTCCCTAATGTGTGGAATATATGTGGGAGAAAATGGTTGTAAAACGAGATTGTTAAAAATAAACAATATGGGTGGTTATTATAGAAATCCTAAACTTGGCCGTAAGGATCCACAGTCAGTTATGGTGGAATCCGTATATGTTTGAGGCATAAGTGGCCCAATGTTCTTTTCACTTAGGTATTTGAATACAAAAATATCCTAAGTGTTATACCTTTAAAACATTTTAAGGTCACTAAGTAAACAGTCATCAGTGAGTTTACTTATGATTCAGCCTGAGTCTACAAGAAAGACTCTAGCATTCAGTGAGGCGGTTCTTAGTGAATGAAGCATGAGCCAAAGAAGAAGGTGATGGGTTAGTGAGTTGTGGCAATAGACTCACTGAACTCCATACGATCTCCAACAACTAGAAGACCCTGAAGATAAAAGACTAAAGAATATGCGGGATAGTTTGAAATAGATAAGTCCAAGCTCTTATCTTCCTGAAGTCAAACTATCCTAAATAGGGTATGAAGACAAGGTTAGTGTTCAGTCTGACTTAAGAAAGTGTGTCTGTCCTTACTTTTAAGAATAGGAATGTAATAAGACAAATGTGTAAGTCAAGTACTAGCTATCAGTATTGGGACACACTCCTTATTCAACCCATGTGGGTTGACCCTACTAAGTAGTATAATAGAAATCGTTCTTGTAAGAAGATGTAGGTTTAGTTTGTGCATTCAAAGTTGTATCTTTCACAAACACCCACTCCTCTAAATCTACTAAGTCCCTGAGTGAGCTTAATTGGTTAGCATAGTAGTTAATTTTGCATAACACTTTTAAGTCTGATGCATAGTTTATTAGTGAGGGGGATCACACACACACACATTGTCATTCAAGTCCGCATACAATGGGTATAATTCTTATTAAAAGAGTTTAAAACATTGAAAAGTTGTTTTTTTGTCCTTTTACTTATGGTTTATCTTCACTTACACAGACTTTTCAATGCAAATACGTTACTTTTATCTTACAAGACATGAGTTAGTAAATGATTCTTTGTAGTTATTGGTCATTAACTAAGAGGAACAAAACATGTGGTTTCAGAGAAAGGTTTGTAAAAAATTTAACATTAATTGCTCAAAGTTTTTAATACTTAGATCCTAATATAGATGCATTGTAAGTAATTGTACCCAGCTAGTTGATAAAAAAGGAGGTAGCTTGCTGCTATTGCTCCCAAACTAGAGCCGAGAAAATTTAATAAGTGGAAAAAGCGAATGCTTTGCTACTTAGAGGGAATGGAACCCTACTACATAAAATGTATTAAGGATGGTTTTATTTTTGCCAAAAAACTGTGAGGTGATGATAAGCCTAAGTCCTACTGGACCCTAGATGGAAAGGAGGGTGGTCGTTCTAGGGACCAACGCCTTAAAAAAATTATTTATGTATGTCTACCAAAATGACATATTTGAGTCAGTCATTAGCTGTGAAACATCTAAAGCTATATGGACTGACTTGGTTCACAATTTGAAGGTCCCTCAGATACTAAAGAAAACAGGATCATGGATCTAAAACTTAAGTATCAAACTTTCAGGGCTAAACCCACTGAAAGTCTCTCACAGACCTACACCCGCTATAAGACCTTGCTCAATGAGCTTTCTAATGATGGTGTGTTACTCTTCTAAACATGAAACAATGTGGTTTCGGTAAATAGTCTCTGAGAGTGGTTAACCTTTTTCTCAGGGATTTAAGGAATGCCAATCATACTCAGACTCTTTACCTTGCAGATATCTATAAAAGGTTTGTCTATGAGGACAACATAATCCAAAGAAGGTATTCTGGCACCAAAAAGGCCCTCATAACCACTCCCTCAAGTACTGCTATTTCTACTACCTTCTTTCTAATAATTGTTGTACAGGATTTCAAGAAATTATGATGATGAGGTAGATGAAAGATCAGTGATGCGTATTCAGAGACTAGACGTTGATGTTTCATGAGAGAGCCTTTTGGAAATTCAAAAATTTTATAAAAAAGAAGAATAATTTTCAAGTCAAAAAGCAAATGAAAATACTGAATGTTTCAAATGTGGTAAAAAAGCAAAAAAAAAAAATATAAAAAAAAAAAAAAAAAAAAAAAAAACAAAAAAAAATAAATAAAAAATGGCCCATTTTGCTAAAGATACTTTTTCTTAAAACGTCTGAATCTTTCTTACAAATTACACAGTGAAAGGTTTTCAATCAGTATCAAAAGGTTTTTAGCAAGTTTACTCAAAACTTATCAGCTTCTTTAGTTCTCAAGTAGACAAGCTGAACCTAAAATTCAGAAAGACTACAAGGCTGAGTATAAGAAAATGAAAGCTAAACTTGTACTTCTTAAGGCAATTCCCTCTACTTCACAGACCCCAAAGACCTTTCAACCAAAGAACAGAGGTTTAGTTGCTAAAACCTTTGATTAGGATGAGGAAGAGGTTTAAGATGATGAAGAAGCAACTAAGTAAGTACTTGATGGCTCTAGTGATTAAGCTTCAATGTAGGAAAAGAATCATGACAGCACTGGTGAAGGGATAGACATCACTATATGAAAGGTCAAATATTTTTTCTTATGGTGAGGATTCGATTGGCCAAAATTACCTTAAAAAAAAAGGCACATTAATAGTTGAACTAAGTATGTTGATAGAGCAAAGATTAAACCTTACTAATCAAAAATATAGCAATTTGTTTTTGAATTAAATAAGTGTAGAGATGATTTACTAGTTTTAAAACAAGCCAAGCTTGAAGCTGTCACTTTTTAAATTCAAAACATTGAACTCACTAAGTTAAATGATGCTCTTCAAGAAACAATTAAGAAAGATAAGATAAATGAAAAGATGGTAACTAGCTCAAAAGGTAGTCAATGGCATAATGAGCATCCCAAATCTCAAAAGAGAAATTCTTGGGGGAGAAATGCTCACTGAGTCTTCATCCAAAAATGATGTAAATGAAAACCTTTTCATTCCTGCCTCCATGGGTTACGACCATGAAATTGTTCCAAAATCCAAAGACTAGGTTGAAAGACACAACCCTAACAGCAAACTACCAAACTTTAACACCGGAAGAATTCTAGTTCCTAAAAGTCAAGTTGTTAATGAGTGTCTGTAACCACTGAGCAGTAAAAATGTCCCATGAAATTATCCAAAGATTCTAAAGCAGAATCTCTTACCCTATTACCTCCCCTGAATAACCTTCAGGGAGCTTAACCAAGCTCAAAGGTAATATCATTGACCTTTCAACCCCATTTTCGAAAAGAAAGACCAGGCTTAGGTATCATGAAACATACAAATCCTAAAACACAAGATTTTTTAAACAAGTGTATTTCAGGAACTGTCATTGTTAGTGAGACTGAGCCAACCACACCTTCAGTCTACTGAAAGTAAGACATGAACAAGAATAAAAAATAAATGAATTAACTAAATTTGTTCAGATGTTAACTGATGACAAGGTCAAGTCTACCCAAAATACTCAAGAATCAAAATCACAAATTCAACAGACTAAGTCATCTAACTCAGTTGACTCATCAAAAATGAGTCAAGATTCTAACAACAAAGTTAGAAAACTTGACCCCATCTAAGTTAGACTTGGGCCCATCAACCATAATCACAAAAATAAGATAAGATCTTAGACGAGAGAAAGATTAGGAGAGGGAAATAAAGAGGAAATGGTTACTTGCACTTAGAGAGAAATGAGAAGCAACACCTTCTAACATGCTAGGAAGTGGTATTTATAGTTACAAGAGATAAAACCTAAGGTGGTTCATTTGGACTTTATGTTAGGCCAAACATAATACAAATGGGCTTTAAGCCCGACACCTAGGCCCAATTAGCTTAAAAGTGATTCTCGTAAACTATGTTTTCTTATACAAGGCTTGGGATTGTAAATCACTTTACTAAAAACACGGCTAACAATCTCCCCGGGTGGTTATTTAATTGTGGATCCTTCTTGTGACGTCTTGAGTCTTAAAGCCTTGTGTTCTTGGGAATTCTTTTTGAAGATCCTTTCGCATGCTTATGATCATGTATCTTGATCTTTAACTTGATATCATTTAACAAAATACTTATATCATGGTCTTGGCTATGATTTGTTCTCTATGACTATTGTGGATAGATTACTAATCCTTTACGGTTTTAGGGGCTTTGATGTTTTCCTTGAGTATTTTTTTCAGACGTGTCCCTTGGTGTCGTTAATTTCGACCGACAGTCTTGTGGTGGGTGATTGGTGTTCTATCCTATTTAAATGTTTAACCCTTTGTTATGCTCTAATTGGGTCTCTTGAGGTTGATTGAATGTGAGGGTGTGGGGGGATGGGGGGGGGGGGGTTTGGAAGGATGTGGGGTGGGGGTGGGGTTTTGGGGGAGGTAGGGAGTGTGGGGGTTGTTGGGGGGGGTTTAGGGGTTTTTTCGGCGTGATTTGATTTGGGTTGTGTTGGTAGTGAAAATAGGCTCGGGTGTGTATTAAACGGGTGTGAGAGTGGTACCTTCCACACTAATAAGGTTATTCGATTATTCCTGGCCAAAGGCATCTGTTTCCAGTTCCCACATGTAGAACAGGAAAACAATGGGGGTGGGAGAGGTTGACTGTGTGGTGAACCACAGAGTAGTGGGTGGTTTTTGGTTGGGCATTTGGTGGGGTGGTGTCAGGTGGATTTTTGGTCATCGTGAAGTTGGGGGTGGGTTTGAAATTGGGGATTTGTTGTGATAGTTTCCCTCTTTATTTTTGTAATCTGACCAATATACTTTCTTTTGTCTAAAAAAAATTGTTTCTTTCTTTGAGGAAGAGTTTGGTTTATGTTTACAGTTTTGACAAGGGCTTGATACATTTCATGATTGTTCGATTTTTATCTGCTGCCTTCATCGCGTATTTTTGTTTTTAATTGTTAAGGGATTATTAATTATGGTTGGTGGTGGGGGTTTCTGAAGTTGTGGATTGGATAGGGATTTTTCTGGGTAGCGTAGCGGATATGTTTGGTTGGAGCCTATCTTTGTTTTTGTGCTGCGGGCTGTTTCGGGGTTCTTTTTTTGCGGTGGTTTTCATTGTTTTACTGGTTGCCAGAAGGGGATTCTGTCTTTTTTTCTTTATGTTTTATGTTTTTTTATTTTTCAGAGATTTCATTGTTATTTTTTTTTTTTTTTTAATGTTATGATGGCGGGGTGGGGGAAGAATAAGATAAAAGGGGGTCTTGAAAAAGAAAACGGACCTTTGATGGGGAAGAAGGGCGATGGAAATAGAAGGGGGAAGATATATACGGGTAAGGGAAACGGAATAACAAAAGGTGGGGAATAAGGGGGGAAATAAAGGGAGATAAAATTTTGCAATCAATTTTCGAAAACTAGGACTACACAAGTCAAGTTAGAATTTGAGTTTCCTTATTAGTTAAATTCCGAGCAGGTTGAAGACTTAGAACGTCCAATTTCATATGATGAGATTAAAACGGCAGTTTGAGATTGTGGAAAAAACAAATCTCCAAGACCTGATGGTTTTACTTTTGAATTTTTTCAAAAGTATTGGTATATTGTGGACCAAGACACTGTTGGTGCGGTTCACGAGTTCTTTGCTTCTAGTCAATTTCCTCCAGGTTGTAAGATACCTGAGTATGTCCCTTATGTCCCCAATGCTCACGAGACAAAGGGTTGTCAAAGATTGTTGTGTCCAATGAGTCTTATTTTGGAAGTATATATAAGATCATAATAAAAATTCTTGCTAATCATCTGAGTTTCATCATATCAGACCTGGTGAGTGATGTTTAAACTGATTTTGTTTCTAATCGCCAAATCTTTGATGGTCCTTTTATTCTTAATGATCTTATTTCCTGGTGCAAGCATAAGAAAAATAAAGCCATGATTTTTGTTAGGAACAAGAAAAGTCTCGGTCACTTCTAATATTAAAACTAGGTCAAAGCCCTGGTAAGATGGTGTCATTATTTAGTTTATAGCTAATATGGTCCCAATAGGCCCTAATGGAAAAAGCACTTAGTAGAGGCCCATGTGTCGGCCTACCTGGATGTTATAAATCCCTTCCTTGCCTTGGTAGAACCTTCCGAGGTGTGGTTGGTTGGTTGTATTCTCATTTTCTCTTAATGCATTTCATGTTTAGCATTTTCTCTCTCTAGAAAATACATCCTTCCTTCCACTTTTTCTCACTAGTTCTTGCTTCTCATATATAAAAGATTACTTTTATCTCTACGCAATTGTTTCAAGAGCTATGGAAGTGTATGCTTGTTCTTGTGTTTGTTTTTTGTCTATTTGGTCGCGTTTTTTTTTGTAAACGTATCGCATTTTGTCCTCTTGTCTTTCGAGGCTGCTGAGTACACTGAAATGATCATGTACTAGGTAAATTTGATTCTAGGTATCTTTTGGATATATGTGTATTTGCTTTGGATCAAAGAAGAAATTCATTTTTTTTTTCAAAAAACCTTATAAATACTCAAATCTTGTTTTGAATTTCGGACTCTTAGACCAAAAAGTTGTCATTTTTAAGGTACCTATTATAGAGTTTATAAGAATACTAGTTGTACAATAAATTTTGTGTAAAACAATAAAAAAGGTGTCTTTTTGTGTTTCGTCGTAGTGTAAGTAGCAGTGCTCATTTGCAGTTTGTTGTTCTCTTCCGTCATTTTGCTAGTTTCTAGTGCGTATCCGAATTTGCAGTTTATTAGTGGTCATCCTCGATATTGGCGAGGTTTCTAGTGGTATCCGACATTGGCAGTTTCTAGTTGGTATTCCGAATTTGCAGTCATAGTGGTCATCGGGAATTGGGAAGTTTTCTAGTTGGGTATCTGAATTTTCGTTTATAGTGGGTTCGAATATTGGAGCTTCTTTGGTATCTGAATTTGCAATGTCTTCTTGTTACATCCGAGGTTGACTAGTCTGCGTAGAAGCTTTGAATTAGCAATTTGCTTTACAACTCGAATTAGAAATTCACATAAAGGCCCCGATATTTGCAGTTCAATAAGGGAGACCGAATTGTTGCAATTTTAAAAAAGCAGCATCGAATTTGCAGTTTTTAAATTAGAACCCAAATTTGCGAATTATACGAATTGGCAATTTCATTACACAAAGATTTGCATTAACAACTTAAAACTCAAAATTGCTCATCAAAATTATACGCTATATCAGGTTTATTCTATAAAACTTGTGAGAAAATGTCCCGTGAACATCGCACACTTTTTTTTTCGGTTTAGTCAAGAATTGTATAATAATCTGTGTAGTCGTTCAAGACCTTAGTAGACACATAAAGACAACACACCACAACACAATTACTGTTCGAGTATCTGTTGTACCCCCCAAAAAGAGTTTAAAGTATAATGGAAGTACTCATTGAGTGCGTGTGACTTCTTATGATATCAGTGTCTTCTAAGCAATATAGAACGTACCTCTATATGAGACCGTTTGAAGAAAAATTGTTCACTAGAATTAGGAAATAATAAAATTGTTTAAATCTGGCACGGAAGCATAAGAAAAATAGGACGATACGCAACATCGTTTTTAAAATAGTACAAGTGATCTTGTCAAATACGGGAAATAACTGCCAATGCATGGAGCTTCATATAGCATCTTCATTTTCTTAATACCTCGAGGAAAACATTGCTAAAGTATCAACATAAATTTTGGTGAGTCATAGGTTTGTTTAACGCAGTGAAAGGATAATAAAACCTTTTCGGGAGGTCTGGTTGATCGCAAATAAAGCTAGATGATCATTTTGGTGGTAGTTCTTAAGCGATAGAAAGTAGAGAGAGGGGGGCTGTTTTATGAACAACAAAAAGATGAAAGTTTAGATTAAGGACAAAGGAAAAAGGAACATCACCCCTACTTGGAGAGCCATGAGGGTTGGGTATTTTATACAAAAAGAAAAAGCTAAAAATATTCATAGTTAACATATAAAGGACCTGCGTAAAGCCGGAGTGTCAAAAACTAATCTAATTCACGTGTAAGACGCCAGCTTCACTACCAATAGTGAGGGCTAGACATCTCCTCCAACGATGGCGTCACAGTTGAATTGGTTACAAATGTTCCCTACAAGCAATAAATAAAGAAAATATGATAAGAATGAAGTCCCAGTATTCCTTGTGAATATCTTTGACGATTACTTGAATACTCAGCTTTATTCTCTTCAGCTTGTAGACGAACGATATGTTGAGGATGAATAGAGTTTCTCTCACCGAACGGTTTTGATTGGATCTTTTGGACTTAAAATCCTGACATGACTTCTCAAAGAAAAACTTTCTTACATACAGCTTCTGGTCTTCAGAAGTTTCATGATTAGATGCATGTCTTTTCGTGAATGCTTCATATTCTGTGCACTTCTGGTCAGTCGAAGATATATCAGTTAATCAGGCATCTCGTTGTGTCATCCTTGAAGTTCTCTTATCGTAATACTTCGTTCACTGTCCCTCCGTGCTATGGGGTAAATATTGATTAAATTGTGATGGTGGTGGATATGGGTGTTGGTTGGGGGGTGTATAGAAATTGTGAAGTTTTTTGTTTTTGATGCTGGAACCCGTGGGGGCTTTCTTTGATAGGAATTTATGCTCTGAATACTTTTCAGCGCCTCCCAAACAGACACCCTTGGACTGATTAAGAATTAGTACACGGATCTAGGTAGGGATGATTCATCAAACATCGTCTCATTAGAAGCATTCCCAGTCTTGATGAATTCGCAGCCCAAAGTACAGATTTTAAGCCTTTTACGAAGTCGAAACCGTGGTGACACGCCATAAGTAACAAGTTGAGCGATGCTAATCATCGCTGGGATAATCTCCGGCATATTTTATAAAGGCTCCGATTCAGTGAATTTGCTTGTGGTCCATGATGGTGAAACATTTCTCCTCAGGGAAAGTGCAGAATATGAATTTCGCTACACAAAGTCCAATTAAGACCGAGTGTACGCAGATTTGCCCTCTATGTAGTCGAGATGGTTACTATCAAGATCTGGGGTAAATAGAAAAAATCGAACTAAGTACGCGGGGTATGTACACATTTCTCCCTCCAGGTATGATGACTAACTGAGGAATATCTTACACATGCTGGCATCTTATGCCAACTGGAAACTGCTGCTTACTTAGCTTCATAGCTCGGGGATTTGCAAAGCAATGCTCTGTGCGAAAAGTGTCAGGTACTCTTTTAATTCTTCTCTGATCAGACCAAACTAAATCCCTGCGTTATCTTATTTGTAGGGCTAATACTTGTGATGACCATCTGATGGAGACACAAAAAACAAAAAACCCATGAGAGACGCAACCCTGAGAAGGAAGCGAAAAATCCTTCGACTTGTGACTTAATCTGTGTACTTATCGCGCGTGTAGTGAACAGAACTCGGTGCAGAGGCATATCTCTAAGTACCAGTATCGTACTCACCCAAAAAGTTTATAAAACAATACAACCTCTTGATAAAAACTCTCAATCTACGTGAGAACATGGTACTACAATGTAACTCCTTACATCGGAGTAGAGCTAGATACATCATAGTTTCATCCAAACCGTATATGGCCACCGAACAAGTCATCTTCCGTTGTACACGAAATCTACAGAAGACGAAATGAGTACAGACTCCCTCATGAAATACTACTTCAATCCAGGATAAATAAATCGGACAATAAACTCCTGTAGTCATTAAAAGATTCATACTAGCCATTATGAATGAAGGTGAATTTTGATAAGGACCGTTTTAGTGTAATGTAATTGTGTTATGTTTGTTGTTGTTATGGATTAACATTGTCACGGGATTTTATAGGTCTATGATTAAAACCGATAAATGAATTACCGGGATTTTACAAAATCAATAGAGAAACCTGTGATGAGTGAATTTGCATTCCGGAGCTATCAGCGGGCGGAATAACAAAAAATTCCACAAATAAACTGAAAAAACATCAAGTTCTCATAGAAAACGATGCTTTTGTGGCTTCGAAAAATCCGTAACCAGTATAAGGCTGGTACAGCGTGATCCGTGTTCAGTTTATTCTTCGATTTTGACGGTCACGGGCCTAAAACGGGACTTACGGATCAAAGTTTTTATGGCCGTTTTACTGAAACCTGTTTTTACTGAAAAGCTACGCAAGATTGCATAGAAGAAATTTGGTTGGTCCAAAAAAATTTTTGCTCGTTCGATTCCACTACGTTCGATCAGTCGTTCGAACCGCGTCGTTGAGAAGAGTAACGTGGAGACTGATCCACGTGTTGGAAAAGTCGAGCAGCTCGTTCTCGATCCACTGTTCGAACAACTCGTGGTTCGATCCTAACTGTAAATTTCGACATTATTTCAACTCGTATCGATCAATTCTCGTTCGATCAACTCGTGTTATCGATCATTGAAATTTTGTGCGCTCGTTTCTATGTCGATCGAACAATTTTTCCCACCGCTCCGTTACGATCCTTTAGGTTCGATGTACTATAGTTCTGGAGTTCACTCTTCCCCCATAGTTCATCCTCCCTTAGATCTGATCTATCCTAAGTTCGAACCATGAATGTGAAAATGCACTCGTTGTTCGAGTCGAAAACAGAGAAAACCACTTGACGTTAGTGATTGTCAAAGAGGAAAAGTAAAGTTGTTCGATCAAGTGGAAACAAGTGTCCTCTGTGTTCGGTTCACGTAAACTGAATCCTCAGATCGATTGAGTCACTAATATGGCACAAGCAGTTTCTGGTGCAAGCGTTTTTTTAAGCCCATGCACAAATAAGTAGACTAACGCAGAGCTTAACTAAGCGTAAGGAACAACGCCGAACCAATGAGCTAATAGAAAAATAAAATCACAAAACTCAACAACACTCGAAATACAATTACACCCATTCCGGTTGTGTTAGCTCTTGATAACTATTGATGTAAGGATAATAAAACATCCTTTTTCGGAATGAAATAGTCTTGGTGATCGTCGCAAATAGAATGTAGATGGATCTTGTGTTAGTTTTAGTAGTGATGCGAGAAGTAGATGATTAGGGGTGTGGCTAATAATTATGAACAAACAAAGTATAAAGATTAGATTAAGGAGAACAACTAAAAAGAGAACAGTCCACCTCCTCATGGAGAGCCATAAAATCGGGGGGGTTTATTTATACAGAAAAGGAAAAAGCTAGAAACTTATTCCTATGTTTATGAGCTCTATAAAGACCCTGCGTAAACACGCAGAGTCCAAAAACTACTCCAAATTCAGTGTTAAGTAGCACACAGCTTCACTAAAAGTAGAGGCGCTAAACAAAGCAGAAACATGTAGATGAGTATAAGTGAGCACAAGATGTTCACCCGTCCTGGACAATATAATCAGATTCAAAAGTCATATAAATTGATTACTATTGTCTAAGCTCATGGACACGAAGCCGTTAAATATACCACAATAAAATGAATGCCTGCAGGTGTCTAAAATAAACCAGAATAAAAAAAAAAAAAACCTTACCATTACTGTTTAGTGACACGAATATTTTTGTATTGATAGACACCGTTAATCTGTGTCTCATAATGAAACTGTGTTGTGCTTGACTAAAGAGTCAAGGTCCCTCAGAGAAAGCGTTTTAAAAAAAAAAAAAGACTCAAAAATTAGGGATTATCAATCCCGATAGGATCTATCCATAGACATGTCGCACTCACCATAGATTGAGGTTCATGATAAATCTCGAGGAAAAGAGTATAGGCAATAAAACTTATTGGGTTATAATCGGGACTTCAGACGCAAATCAGGTATTGAGTAATTGTACCTTGTATTCACACGTTTAAATTAAGCAATGTTCTGCACCCCAAAAGATTGATTGTTAAAAACTGTAGAGTATGGGTATTTGATTGTTTCTTTTGTTGTACGTCAATTTTCACCATTCACAACGGTCCTTGAGTTTCATCGTGGGCTTCTGTTTTATACATTTTAGTTAACCCTTCTTACCCCTCGACGCACTAGGAGTTCCTGGCTAGCATTTGAAAACTCTCAGCTTGTCGGTTAATCGATGGAGATTGGAAATGGATTAAGGCTACCGTCAAAATCTGCGACGTCAGTCAAACACCTTAAGTTAATTATAACAATTACTGCTAGTTTATCGCAAGTCTAAAAATTAATGTATGCAGTTAATTATGCTCAATTGGTTAAAAGGGTGATTGTCGTTTTAGGGGATTAATGTTTTTACGTTTTTAAGTGTTTGATTAAATTGTTGGCTGCTAGGGAATGGCGTTAAAACTATTAGTACCTATATGATGAATTTTATGACTGGCAACGCTGGTCACAATTTATATCACAATTCCATGTGTTTTATATCTGAAGAATGTTTACGACATTATTCGTAAGTACTAGAGTTTTATAATTATCGAGTTTATTTAATCTTAACGCTCGTGAAGTCATTAATTTTTATCGTGGCCGCTATTTATAGTTGTCTTATACATTACGGCTCGCGTCAATATCGTTTTAAATCTTTATCGAAAATTCTATTTATATCCCCTTGACCTCTAGCAAAGTTATATATTTAGTATAATATTATAATTTATAGTTCCTTCAGTTCTGTCATAAATTGTTTTTTAATTATTTATCCTGAATAGACTTGTTAAAAAACATCTTTTTTTAGCGTTATGTGTTTATTCTTATAAACCCAGGTTACGTCTTTTAGAAAACTCGGTTTCGGTGGTCACCACATTTTAAGTTCATCATACAACAAGCATAAAAACATCATTTATATACTTTCCCTACTCCTAATTTTGTTAGATAAGGTAAAATGATGTGCATAGTGGTTTAACAAAGATATCTTAGCATTAATGTGTGTGATATCATCTAAAGACAACTCCCTTAATAGGCTCCTACCTTTTTCTGCGCCCTTTTTCTAATTTTCTGTCGAGTAACTTATGTGAGGAGGTTTTACTCACTTGATGTTTTTCTGTAACTTCACGAAATGAATGCTTATTACATGCCACTCATATAAATCATCCATGTTTACCTTCTTTCTTTCGCTTTTCCCCCTTTTTTTCTCCCCAGACAGATGCAGCTATGCATGCTTCAGAGTTGTTCTATATTACAACTTTTTAATATGAGCGTGACTTATGTGATTAACAACTGGAGGGCTATCTTTCGAGACACCAGAGACCTCTCGTTTCATGGTAGAGCAGCCCTCAAGCCTCTACAGCAAGCAAACTTTTGCCATTGAGTGGGTTTAGCTAGCATGCAGGCACAAGTGAGGTTTTTGTGTTCGACAACGATACGCAACGAAGTGGCTCTTTCTTGCAACATAATATTGAGCGCACGTGTTACAGCGAGCAAGGACTTGCTGTGGTACGCACTCCTTGGTAGAAGCAACACTCGATCTGTGGTTTTTTGGCTTGGGTTTCGTGGACATGCGCTATGTTACACGTCTGAGAGTTCCAATTGAGGGTTTTTCTCCATTGTTCGTGGCGATTAACAGAGGTTTGTTAACCTCTTACAAGCCAAACGTTGGTCACGGTATACTTAAGGTTCTTACAATATTTCTGGTCTCGACACTAGTCTTCTACGCGGAAGGTGTAGTCTATAAATTTAGTTTTAGTTGTTATTTTATGTGCGTGGTGAGGGCTCTTGTATTTTGGCGTGCGTAAGCACAAGGCTTTTTGCTGTGCATTATATGCGGTCATACATACTGACCTAGAGCCATAGGACAAGGCCTTTGGCCGGCTTACCAAGGTTAGTGTGGCTTTTACAAGGTCTGTTACAGGTTGTTATTTCATGCATATCAGGTCGTTATTTTATGTGTGTAAACCCCAATGGTTTGCTATTCGTTTTTAACGCATACATCGTTTACAAGTTCACTATATGTTGGCAGGTTATGAAATGTCACGACTACCTTTTGCATGCTGCAATCATATGTACTAGTCTCACATGGTGTGTACGTGGCATTTTCGTCTACTAAGGTTGAGGCTGTAAGCCAAGACTTAAACGTAGTTGAGTTGTTTTGGTTTTTAGTGTGCTTTGTTGTTTATGCTACAAGAAAATGATGTAGTTACTACGAGGTGACTTACCCAATACGAGCTTTCCAAGTGACGATGAGTAGAAGTGGTGACGAGAAATGGGTCGACCTCCCTTGGTTTCCACCCGTTCCAACCCGGCGTCTTAAGCTCACGAATGCAATAAAATGAAAACCTAACTCTCACTGATTTGTGAAATCTTTGTTTTTCAAATTTTAGTTGTGATAGGATTAAGCTCGTGATTGGTGGTTTATTGATACTACAAGTGAATAAAAGTCCTCTGAAACCATGCATGTGAAGGATATTATTCACATCTACTGTTATTGTATGATACTATTTGTGATGATCACCTTTTCTATGATACTGCTAAAGAATAGTTACTATTGGTGAATTGAAATGATATTGAAATTGAAATGTAACAGGTGAATAGTCTCAAAAGGTGTAGGCCATTGCATGCATATAATGGTAGAATGACTTGTTATTGTCAGTTTTGTTTAATTTGAATTTCCTTTATTTGATTGACTTTGAATAAGATGCTTTGCCATCATTTGAGTTTGTTGTAGGAGACGCAACAGCAGTAGAGTTCATTTTATTAATTTTGTAAAGTCTACATATCGGTCTCCTTTATATATTATTTTATTAGAGTATGAGAACGTGTTACGAAATAATATAGTAGTGCTGATTGTGCGCGCGGGCTCGTACAAATAAAAGTATGATTTTTATCGTTACGCAGATCTCTATAAGTGCCCCTTTTGTTTATTTTTTTGTCGTAAATTAAAATGACGAGTTTATGCGCTGTTATTGGCTAGCACTCAAAGATGTGTGTTATGTCAACCTGATGGATAAGACTTTTATTGGAAAGGTGAATGGTACATTTAAGAATGAGCTTTTTTACGATACCATATTTGATGAAGGTGAACAAACTAGTTATTTCAATTTTTTGTGTTTTTCCCGAGATTGTTACATCGTCATGTTGTATGCGATTTCGTCCCGAAGTGAATCAAGAGCTTTATGGGTTAGAACGCGGATTTGTGAATAGAGTGAGGGTGAGGGGTATTTCGCCGTTGAATTTGGGTTTCTCGCGTTCCCAAGTGTGTTACTCTGGGCCCTTACGTGCGTTTCAGAACGGACTTAATGATTGGTGACGGCTTTTTTGAGGTTGCTCTTGAGCCTGCTCTTGGTCCATAATCTTTACGGGTTCTATTAACGGAAGTGGTTTTGTCGTCGAGTTGGATCTCTTCCAAAGGAATGACGAGTGTGTCATCGGACAAACAATTCTTTAGGATGCAAATGTGAAACACGTTGTGTACTCGAGTGAAGGTGTGTTGATGGCAAGTCCAAATGCGTAAGTCTTATTTGGACCAATCCTTTCTATGATTCTAAAGGGTCGCGCCATACATAACCGGATGGGTTGTCAACTTTCCACGCATTCTCCCAGCGTCGTGACATGCCACCTTCCATTGGGTCGATTTTGAGCAGTTAACTTGTTCTACCACCTTCAAAAACTCTCAATAGGGCGCTGTACGTTACCTACGATGTTTGACAGCATAAATCTCTCTTTGTCTCGGACTCATTGTGCAGCTTGCATGCTAGATCCACTAATATAGTTGAATGAATCTTTCCGTAGTCTCGTAGAGATGATCTTAATCTCGGGCTGGGCTATGGTTTGAGTGTGATTCTCCAACTTCTGACCTGAATAAACAGCTTCCGAGAACGACAACGTCCTACCTCGTGAAAATGCTGTAGCGAACGGTGCAAGCGATTAATGTTCGTGTGATTAAATAGTTTTGTACGAGAAAATTCTTACTAGGTGTAAATGTGTATCACCCAAACAAGTTCCTGAAGTGTGCCTCTCTATGTCGCAAAGCTTCTTAGCACTGTCCTATAGTTTGTGAATCCTGAATGGTAGCCTTCACTAGCTGCCATCGGTCTGTGAGGGATGTAAGCGTTACACAAGTCCGCAACGTGCGCGCTCCCTAATTGTGTTTTATGCTCAACGCATTTTGCCCATAAACTCTCGGGGATGGAAGGATACGTGGCCGCTGTAACGACTAAGTCGGAGATGATTGACACCGGTATACCATGTTTGCTTACTATCTCCTTATATACAGCTCCTTGTCAATCGTTTTTGTCAAATCCGCACCTCTCCCTGCATGGCTAAAAGTGCGACAGACTTAGTAAGCACAGATCAACAATGACATTATGAGTCGTTATGCCTAGCTGCCGTTTTTGGGTCGATTTGGGATGGAAATTTCCTGTTGTTTGTTCTTCTCCCACTTCATTCTGGTATATCAGTTTGGACCAATAGAAACCAGAGAGGTCCGTTTGATGTTCAGGCTTTGTTGAGCGGTTGGCATTAACGTCAGGCATTTATATGACAGTAGGTATGGCAAATGTCAGCCCTTCATGTTTGGCCACCAATATAACATCTTCAAGTCATGGTACATTTTGTCGGCTCCTGGATGAATAGAATACTTTGACTTATGCGATTCGTGCATAATCAAAGATCTCATGTCACCGTAACATGGTAACCAACTCCTATTATCCAAGCATAATGTTCCATCAGTGCGGGCTTCTAACTTCTTTAGCATGCCACTGATATCTTCGGCTTCAAGGTTTTCAACCCTAATTGCTTCTTTCTGAGCCTTAAGGATTTGTGGCGGAAGGTCCAAGCTAATGGGTCGATGAACCAAAGCTCTTACTCATAACGGTTCGATTCTTTCCTTTCGACTCATGGCATCTGTTACTACATTTGCTTTTCCTGGGTGATAATAAATTTCGCAATCGTAATCACTTAGGAGCTCTATCCATAGGCATTGCCTCATATTAAGGTCCTTTTGGTCTAGGATATGTTGTAGACTCTTGTGGTCGGTGAACACTATACACTTGTGCCATACAAATAGGTGTCTCCAAGATCTCCAGGTTTGCGTACACTACCGCTTACTAAATCCAGATCTATGAGTGGTGTTAGTTTTCTCAATGATTTATAGTTGCCTGGAGCGTATGCAATAACCTTCATTCTTTTCATCAGTACAGCATCTAAGCTTTTATGGATGCGGTCACAGTACCACCATAAATCTTCACTGGCTTCTGTGTTAGTGGTTAAGAGTTAGGTGCAACAATAGTTTTTGTTTTAATAGTTTTTAATAAGGCTCGTCTCTTGCCTGTTCTCGCACCTCCAACGTCGAACTTTAGTGCTTCTGCGGTACAGCTGCAGTAATGGGTTCTTAGCTTATATGTTGGAGAATCCTTTCGTGAATCTTATCAGTTTAGTAGTCCTGCAAGACCTTAGAACTGGCGAAGCTTATGCGAAGGGTGTGGTTGGTGTGGCCAGATGCTTAACGCATCTATCATTAGGTTGGAGTCCAGTGGAATTACCTATACTGCTATGCAATCACGTGACAAGCGTGAAAAAGAATAAAAAAAAATAAAAAATCAAAATTAAAATACACATTTAAATAAAAGCTGGATCCACGTGAATGCCACTGCTATCAATCATGTGACCAAGAAATTTTACTGTATTGATCCAAAATTCACACTTGGAAAATTTAGCATACAGTTCTTCTTTCTTTAACAATTCCAGAATAGTCTTCAGGCGTTCTTCATGTTCTTTCTCGTTGTGGGAGTATATGAGAACGTCGTCGATGAACACAATCACAAACTTATCCAAGTATGACTTGCACACACGGTTTATGAGATCCATGAACACCGCAGGTGTGTTAGTCAAACCAAAAGGCATAACTCGGAACTCATAGTGTTTGTATCGTGTTCTGAAAGCAGTCTTGGGAATATCTTCTTCTCTAACCCTTAACTGATGATAACCTGACCTTAAGTCAATTTTCGAGTAGATGCTGGATCCTTGCAACTGATCGAATAAGTCATCGATCCTTGGTAAGGGATAACGATTTTTCACTGTAAGTTTGTTCAACTCACGGTAATCGATACACATCCGGAAAGATCCATCCTTCTTTTTGACAAACAAGATTGGTGCTCCCCACGGAGAGGAACTTGGTCTTATAAAACCTTTGTCAGAAAGTTCTTTTAGTTGTTCGGCTAGCTCTTTCATCTCTGCAGGTGCAAGACGATATGGTGCGCGTGCAACAGGTGCAGCTCCGGGTATTAACTCGATATGAAATTCTACTTGGCGTGTCGGGGGTAATCCTGGCAAATCTTCAGGAAATACTTCCGGAAAGTCTCTGACAACAGGCACATCTTCAATTCGCCTCTCTGGAATTTCGGTTTTCTCTTCCTTCATCATTTGAATCAAGAACACTTGACATCCTTGGTCGATGTACTTCTGTGTCCTGATGCTCGAGATGACTTCTAATCTCGATTCGCTTTTAATTCCGCTCCTTTCGCCTTGTATGATCAGCATATCATTTCTGTACGGAACACGAATGTACTTCTCATAACACACAACTTCTGCGCGATGTTCGGCCATCCAATCCATTCCGACGATGACGTCAAAACTTCCTAGTTCTATAGAGAGTAAGTCGATGTCGAACAGGTGATTTTGCAAGTTAAGAGTACACCCTCTTAAAATAGTATTTGTGGTTAGTGACTTTCCGTCGGCTAGCTCCACATTATAATTAGTATCTAGGGTTGTAGGAGGGATGTCTATATATTTACTGAAAGCATAAGACACAAAACTTCTATCCGCACCAGTGTTAAATAGTACTGAAGCATAGACATTATTGATCAGGAACGTACCATTCACCATGTTGTTATCTTTCACTGCAGCTTTGGCACATAGGCTGTATACTCTGCCAGGTGCTCTACATCCTCCTTGAGCACTGGTTGATGCTTGGTTATTTCCCTTAGGGTTCCCTTAATTCTGCCTCTAATTGTTCTAGGGATTTTGCGGGTTGCCTCGAATTTGATTTCCACTGCCTTGATTCCCATTGTTCGGACACTTGTTCTTGTAATGTCCTTTTTCACCACATCCGAAACAAGTAACATCGCTTCCCTGTCCTCTTTGACTTTTTGGTCCTCTTTGGTTTGCGGGACGAGGTGGAGCTCGGCAGTCTTTGGCCTTATGTCCTGCCTTTCCACAGTTGTAACAAGCAGGAGGGCATGCGTGAATGTGGTGTCGTCCACACTTTCCGCAGTGAGGTAACTTGCCAGCATAAGAACCTTGTCCGACTATAAACACCCTTGCTGTTTCTAGGAGTTTGTTCGGGTTGAGGTTGCTAGTGTTGTTGGTGTTGTGGTTGTAGTGGTTTCCGTTCCATTTCCTTTTGTCACCCGAGCTTTCTCCTAGCTCTTGGACCACTTGGTACATCAAACCTTAAGCCATGTCAATTGCTTCATGCAAGTCTACTGGTTATGATGATGTTACGTTACCCTTTATGCTCAAAGGTAGACCTTTGATGTAACGTTCCAACAATCGGTCGGCGTTGGGTACCATCTCAGGGCATAAGAGGATGAGTTCTTGGAAACGTTGATTGTAGGCAGTAAGGTTTATACCTTTCACTTTTAGGTTCCACAACTCATTTTCCATTTGCTTGATTTCATTCCTAGGGCAGTACTTCCGAATGAACATAGCCTTAAAATCGCTCCAAGGTGTGACATGAGCGGTATCGAGGGTAACAGAACGAACATACACGTTCCACCAAGTTAAAGCACCATATAGCAGTGTGCTAGAAGCAAATTTGACTCGGTCACCTTCTATAACGTTGCTAATCCCAAATTGAGATTCTAGTTTCTCAAACCATCGGGTTAAGCCTACAGCACCTTCAGTACCACGAAAGTTTTCATGCATGACTGCACGGAATTCCTTATAGTTGCATGTCTTGTTCTAGGAAGAGTTGGATCCTAGGTTGTTCTCTTCTTGAGTGCTTACAGCATGAGTCACAGCGGCAGCTGCGAGTGCTTCAGCAACTCTTGTGGCAATGAGCTGGTTGAGCATCTGAGTGTCAATGCCACTGTTGATATCTACATTGTTTTGGTTGGTCGAA
Organism: Tanacetum coccineum; assembly: GCA_026074375.1. Lineage (NCBI taxonomy): Eukaryota > Viridiplantae > Streptophyta > Magnoliopsida > Asterales > Asteraceae > Tanacetum > Tanacetum coccineum. Next base: position 38,388 of record BQNB010009885.1, read on the forward strand.
CGGTTGACTGGGGGGTTTCGGTTGACAGTTGGGCGTCGTCCGAGTGCCATTTTCTATAAGAGGGACAATAAAAATGACAGTTATGACATGCACGAAAATTATACGTGTAAAGATATTACTACAAATGACATGTTTCTTGAAATCAATATTGTTATTATTCGCAAACACGATGTTTATTTCCAAGAGTACGGGAATACAAGAGTTCACTAGCCGTGACAAACCCATAGCTTAGTGGTTATACAAAAGACGGAAATAAAACTAGTTGTTGTTACGATAGATTCGCTGAATCACTTCCTCGAGTGCCTCCTTCCTCTTCTGTCGTGCTTCCTCCTGAGCATTACTAGCACGATCCTCCGCATCCTCACACATTTGCCTAAGTTGAGTAATCAATTCGTCCACCGATAGTGCCTCCAACGAACTTTCCTCAACTCGGGGCTTCACATCCCACAGTGTCATGAATGCTTCTAACTCCTCCAAATAGGCATTTGGGTAATGGTCCATGTCCTCGAGAATGGTATGCAACTGTCCTCTAAGGCGCGTTGTGCATACGGTCAAGGCTGTCTCAGGTACAGGCACCGAATTCTGACCAGTTTCTGTTAGAGCTTCCTCTCTCTGGGTGGGGTCCGTTTCAGCAATCATCCGCTGGTAAGCAGCCATCGTGAATGGGGATGAAGGTGAGGGTGGTGGAGTAACAGGATCAAGTTGATAATCATCAAGGTTAATAGCAGAAATTCTGGCACGTTCAGCAAGATTTGGCTCAATAGGTGGAATAGATATACGAGCGGTACGTCTGATAGTTGGGGGAAATGGTGATACATATGGCAAAATAAGTAATCCTAGAGTAGGACGTCTCCTGTGATACACCTGAGGGAGTGTGTCAGGGAGTCTGGGAGGTACCAGTGTAGTGTTATTGGTGTGTCTCAATTCATCCGAGTTTGACATGTCGCTGAGACAAGAAAATATGAAATAAGGATATAGATATATTTCAAAATACGCATAATTAAGCATGTTTAATGAACATGTAACCCATATTAAGTATATGTATACACATGTAACCCATATTAAGTATATGTATCTCATATATGTCTATGTCACATGTATCCCATTTTAATATATATGTACTCCTTTGATTGTTGATTCCTATGTACCCCATATTGAGAAACCAACAATGACAGACAATAGAAGCATAATAAGCATGTTAAGCAGATAAGTAGTTATAGTCTAGTGTTACCTAATGCAACCTAGTTCTCTATAGCTTAGAGCTCTGATACCAATCTGTCACACCCCCAAAATATCAGAGTATAATGGCAACCGAAGGAGCGTGACTTCATGAATATCATGCTTCTAAGAAATAGCGAACGACCTCTATATGAGACGTTTTAAGAAAACCGATCACTTGAATTAGGAAATGATAAATTGTTTGAACATTCAGCGGAAGCATAAAATAGACAATACAACATTGTTTTTATATAGTACAAGTGATCTTCAGATAACGGAAAATAACTGCAATGCATGAGACTTCATATAGCATCTTCATTCTTAATACCTGAGAAAAACATTGCTAAAGTGTCAACATAAAGTTGGTGAGTTCAAGGTTTGTTTAAGCAGAAAATGTAGTGTTTGTGAATCACAAGATTTCATCCACATATGACAATATAACAGATACAAAGTCATATAAATTGCATTACTATTGTCTAAGCTCATGACACCGAAGCGTTAACATATACCAACAATAAATAAATGCCCTTGCAGGTGTCTAACCCGGGACACCCGTAGTCTGACTCAAATGAAACTGTGTTTGCTTGACTAATGTCAGTCCAAGACAAACAGGGATTGTCAATCCCGATAGATCTATCCATAACATTCGCGCTCACAAAGATTGACGGTTCATGATAAATCGGGCAAATAGCAACTTGGGTTAAATCGGGACTTAGACCAATCAGTAATGAGTAATTGTACTTGTATTCACACGTTTAAAATAAGCAATGTTCTCACCCCAAAAGATGATTTAAAACAGTAGAGTAGGGGCTATGAAAACTCACCTTGTTGGTTAATCGTCTGAGATGGGTAATGGATCAAGGCACGTCAAATAATGACCCAGTCAAACACCTAAATAATTATGACAAGGTCTGAGTCTACATTCTAAACATATGCAATGAATTATGCAATTGGTCAAAAGGCTTAGTCGTTTATGAGGTAACGTTTTATGTTTTTCCAAAGTGTCGATTATACCGTGGCTCTTGTGACGACTTTACAATAGAATCTGTTAACATTATTATGTGACGCACTTGTATTTACGTGTTCGTGTGATTTTACATCTACTAAATGTAAACAATATTTGTATGATATTAAGTACATATATCTTCTCGTCGCGTTTGTTTATTTATATCGCCGTCGTAAATTAATTTGCTATACTTTATGTACTTATATTTGATATTCTTTCGTTTCATGCTTTTATTCATATTTTAAACTCAAATAAGTTTTTGAAAATATTTTTTAGTGTTAACTAAAATTTATGAGCCGAGATAAACTCGTTTAAAAGTTCGGTTTCATTGTTAACAATTATAAAGCATCGTAAATTATTATTTCTAACTCACACTCGTTAAAATAATTATACTTGTAAAGCTACTACACTCGTTATCAAATTGTAAACTTGTCCTCAAAATAATACATGCATTCTTGTATATTATAAGTTATCTCATGTATGCACACAATAATTCATGTCCTGTTATTCTTTCCTTGTTTTCCTTTTCGGCTGTATACCTGACGCACACAACAGTGAGTTTATGCTCACTGTTTTTCTTTCCTATCCTCTTGTTAACCTACTGACTCAACAACATGCATATACTAGCTTTCCTTATATACAATGTATATTACCAAATCCATCACTTGTATGTATCTACGTTAATCATGTCCTACCACTTTTCTTTGCATTTGTGCTCAACTGAAGCAAAACAGTCGAGTTTTTAACTCACTGGTTTTGGTTTCATTTCCTCCGCAGCAACCCACATGTATATATATTAATTTTTCTACCTATTTGCATGTTTACAACTTGATTAGTTAGCAACGAGAAGACCCCATTTCTTAGACACAAGGACGATCTTCTCGCCCTTTGTAGTACGCACAGTTGCAATGGCAGCAGTAACTTGCCATGGCTCGTGCGATTCGGTACAAGTTGGTGTCGAGTACGGCCGCACCATAAAAGGGTGCGTCCATCGTTTGAGCTCAACAGCACCAAGTGGTGCATTGGTGGGTCGAACATAATGGCACCAAAAGGGCGTGTCAAAATGATGAAGGCAGCAGCCGGTTGGTATGAACCACCAGCTTTCGCCACCAACCACCTCGTGGCAGCAACAGTGGCAGCAAGCACTGTCTCCACTACGAAAGCAACGGCAAGAGGTTGGCGCGGGCCAACTTGTTGCGCACGTCTTGTGTGGCACAAATTTCAAAACAGGTTCAGGGGAGGTTTGCTATGTGGTGAGGCAGTGGAACATCATTATCCACGTCGCGTTGGTGGGCACAGTAGGGCTTGGTCTTGGTCATAATACAAGCATTTAACACGTATGCCTTAGAATTACTCGTCCCTAGTGCCAATGTTTCAAACCAAGTATAAGTGTCGAGTTTTTCTAGTCAAAGTTGTTGTATAGCTTTTAAATTTTGATATGTTTGATACTAGTTTATGGTAGGTTGAATGTTTTAGTATCATTAATTTATGTGTTGCATGACAAGATTTTGACATTGAGGTGAGCTCCAAGGACCTTTGCATGGGTTCGTACCAATGCATGTATGTGTTGCTACAAAAATGGATAGGTTATATGCATGATTAAATTATGTGCTAACTAGAGATGGACTTACGGAGGTCCAAGCTTGTCGAATGACGGTGAGAAAAGAAAAGATTGTGGTAGGAGGTCAAACTTGGTTGCTACTTCTCTTAAAGCCGACACCCACTTAGCTCTTGCACTCAACGAAAATCCTTACTCAAATCATGTTGTTTAACCCTTGTTTTTTTTTTCAATATTTAGTTGTGATAGAATAGCTCGTGCATGGTTCCTGATTTATACTTGAAGTCCTTGATTGGTTACTAAAATGTTGCATGTAGAATGACCCTATACTACTATTGAACCTTAGTGTAGTTTTCTAATAATGTTCTCATCTTGCTCTTTTTCTAATTTCTATTAAAGGATTCTATACTATTCTTGTTTCTCCATTTGCAATTTGTATTCTGGTTATAGAACGTATCATGTGTTGGAGATATTTCAAACAAGAAAATGGTAGGGTAGGGTTAGTGCGTATGGAATGTGATGATGGATTTCTCACTTGTAATTGTATATTGGTTTATGATACAATTCATATGTACATAATATCTGATATTGGTTTTATATTGAGAATAATATAATATATATATATATACTATATTTATATATATATTTATATAATTATATATATATATAAAATTTATTTTATCTTTGTTGAATTCAATTATAGTTGTCATGTTTATTAATTTGTATGTATGCGGATTTATGAAGTGCTACAAGTAAATGGCCTCATTTCACAAAAGTGAAATAAGTATGGTTTTTATCGTTACGTGTTCTAAAATATCCTTTTAGACATGAGTTTATTATGGTGGTAAATTCGTCGTGTAAATTAAACTTTCCATGACAAAAGTAATGCATTGACGATCATAAAATGACTCCTTGTTGAAGTTAACGGTAAATTTGCAAACTTGCAGTACATGACTTTTACTTAACGAAAAGATAATCTAATTTTTCTTACGGGGTGTTACATTAGTACTGCTAAAGTAAACTTCTAAGTAGTTAATGTTGCTTGTGCTCAGTTACAACTGCTGAGTGATTACTACTGCTGGAAGGATTATGCTGACAGAGAAGGGATAAAGATTGATTGGAGAACAAGAATACTTACGAAGATAAGTATTAGTTATTTGTAAATAAGATATGTATAACTTATTTGTTTTAAGAGAATTTACGTGTTTTGTTTATAGAAAGATCTGATAATAACTTAAGAAGTACTTGTAAGCCTTGGAGGATACTCCTTGGGTGTGTAAAAAGAGGTCCTAGGCACTAATGTTAGATAATCTTCTTGATATTCTGAGCTTCAAGGTTTTTTTGGTTTTTAAAAAAAATAAACCCCCCTTAACACTATTAAGAGTGTTTGTTTTATATTGAGGCTGAAAGTTTGGTAATCTGTCTTGTTATTGATTTTGTGTTACTATTTTATTAGAATTCTTCTTAGTATCATTGACTAGATTCCGCATAGTCTTTGATATATTCAATCAAAGTTTCTACCATAGTTGTCTTGGATTTATTCAATACAACTAAGCCTTTTTACAAGCTAAGCAAGATCTATTCAAATGGGATCAACAAAGAAACCCAGTTCTTTCACATCTCAGAAGTTAAACAAAAACTCACCAAATCAACTCACATATAAACACACAAAATCAATGGATTTTTCATAAAAAAAAGGATGTTTCACAATAAGTATTCATGTGATTTCTAAAGAGATACACTCAAAAACAATAAAAGCTTTCAATTTTAAAACATAAAAGATTCAAACTAAGACATGTTATCATCAATCTCGTTTTGCATATCTTTCACCTCATCCTTCAATCCACATTTCCAGTTCTTTGTTTCATGTCCTAGATATGCTTCCACGTGACGCAACATAAAGAAACCAATATCAATATAGTGGCTTCACCATCTTTCAGGAACATTCTTCTTCACTTAGCTAAATTTGGGATGTTCCTCGGATGCCAAGTACTCCAGGAAGAGTTAAATCTGAGCATCAAAGAGTATATGGTCCCATTTATGAAACAGAGGAAGACAACAATAGTACTTTGTAACAAAGATAACTTTAAATAAAAGGCCAACCTCTTGCTTGAGCGGATTCCCTTCAAGATTCAACTCAATAATAAGACTGATGACAGGAGTCTCATAAGTTACTAGTTTCATGATGTATTTTGATGTTAGCGAACAACATGAAAGATCAAGCTTGACTAGCTGATGATTTGCTCTGTTCCACGAATCCATCAAACGTATCGCTCTTTCCTGCATATACAACCATATGAAATTTAACAAGATCTTTTCATAAAATAGAACAAAATAAATAGGGAAGATGTAAAATTAAAAATAGCTGGATTGTTCTCACAGTTTTGATGTTTGTACTTCCAATCATCAGTTTAGACAAGCGCGCTGTTGTGACAAGCTTACAAAGGCTGTCATTAGCATCCTCATACATTAGCTCTATGCCGCTTATACTTAATTTTGAGAAGCTGCAAATCGCAACAAGAAAATCAACTCTCAAATGGAAGATTAATCATACAGGTGATACTTTTTATCAAATACTTGAAAGTTTGCTAAGTAGATAACACTGTTTCATTACCTAGCCTCTTCAGCGTTATCAAATCTGATCATTTGACTATAATGCATATTCTCCACTGCAGATAGCTGGGCAGAAACATGATTCGCTTCACGAGCAATTCTGCAACCAAAAACAATTAGTATAAGCACCAATGAATCCTCACTCACTGTTGTTAAATATGATAAATAGTTCAATAAGGGTCTGTACTTTAGTTTACACTTGCACAAGGATATTGTTGATGTTTATTGCAAACTCATATCGAGCTCCACATGCTATGTGTTTCAATGTGCCACGAAGATATTAAACAAAGTTATCAGCTAATATGTTACATCATTTTATTTAAGTCATAGATCTGGTATTGTTGTTCTTCCTCCCTATTCTCCAATCCACGTTCCCAATTCCTTCTTACACGGCCAAGATATGACTTCATATGACACAACCTTAAAGAAACCATAGTTTCATGGTTGATCATGTTTATTCTTTCACAAACTTTCTTCATATTCATACTTAACCGTTTCTCGATGTTGGCAGTCATATAGCTCACTGATAATACCCAAAAATACGTACGATCTCATTAAAAAACAATGCCCAACCCCCTAATTTGTTTATTTTTTAGGGTGGGGGGGGGAACCATTTTAAGGCATTAATAATACAATGTCACGTTAAACAATATAGCCAACACTAAAAATGGTTCCAAAAAATTGGTTCATATGCCAAAAATAAATTGCTATGCAACAAAAACAGTTAGGATTATCACAAAACAACCAACAAATACGATCACCACCACACTACCCACCAAACATTGCAGTGTTTCTCTTTTACAATCTCTAGGACTGGAACCTAATCAGCTCTTATAAGGTTGTAAAAGGACAGGAAGCAAAGCTGAAAATCCTGGATCCATAGTCGTAAACTAATAACAGAATTACAGGACGGACTATACAACATAAAATTATGCCTTTTCATTCTAAACAAAATTGTATAAACATCGTTATATTCCTTTTTGCTAAAAGGAGTTCCTTATCCACATGGAAAAATGCTTATCAGCACTTGTTTTTATGGATAGAAAAACTAAAACAAGATTTAGACCTGATGTTAAAAGCATGAATGTGCTAAGAGAGAGCAAACATAACTTACGATAACCTTCTTAAGAGTGTCTTGTCGTTTTTCTTGGTAACTTTTCGTTGTTTTTGCTATCTCATCCTTAAAAGTTGGCTGCAAAGCAACAAGGCTTTGCCACATAAGTTTTCCACATAATTATTATGCCTATACTCATTTCACCCATAGTACTACACTATTTAAACGATTAGCAAAAAACGATTACACAAACACATTTGGTGATTCATCACATTGGTGTTTTTTTAACAATTCCAAAACGTAAGAAATGATAGTATCCCCTACCTTCAGGTCAATTTTTTTCTACATTATTCTTGTGAAGTAAAAATAGCAACATAAAAAGTTCAGCTTGATAGAATATAACAGTGTTGTTGACAAACAGGACAGTTAGCAAACAATACCGGTTTTTCTATAAATTTAAGCATGGCAAATACTATCAGATAAGAATATGAAGGAATATTTGTTATTAAATAAAATAACTTACTATTCCTTTTTTACAGATAGCATTGTTTATAGAATATTCTGTAAAATTATTAACATAAAAAGAAAGACATTTCAAATACCATATCCAACAGTACCACATCAACTTCAACTTAAGCCAACAAGCAGCAAATAAAGTCTAGGAGCAAGCTAAACCGAACTCCAGTATAATATAACAACAATATAATATAACAACACACTCTGAATTAAATCAAAAGTGAAAGCTATAGGAACTAGGACAACAACAAAAGATTGTACCTTGAAAAGAGCAAAAGGGGTTTGTTTTTGGATACGGAAACTACGAACTTTTTCAAGATCCACTAGATCAAAATATATATGTTTTCCTGTTTGTTCTTGAAGATCCCATAACGAGCAAACCTTATTCCACATCTTTTACAAGGGTTAGTACAAAAAAATGATCCCCAATTTTTATTTTTTTAAACAATAAAATATAATTTTTTTTTTTCATTTTATTAGTAATTCCAATTCTAATGTAAGCGTCATAAGTTCAAACCTTTAAAACTGTATACAAATGTCACTTATGCGGAGGGAAATGTTCATCATCCATTTAATTTAGGACACCAAGCTTTCGCAAATAAACTAAGCATGTCACGTTAAACAATGCACATCCTATGAAAGTTAATGCACATTTAGACCATTTTTAATGAACAAGATATTTTAATATTAAACAACAATGTGCTGCTTATCCAAGCATGTTAGATTTTACAAATTTTTATGAAAATGAATGCATATATAGACCATTTTTAATGCATAAATTTTTTTTTTTTAAAAAAAAAAAAAAAAAAAAAAAAAAAAAAAAAAAAAAAAAAAAAAAACCCCAGGGTGTTACTTCAAACAATAGAGTGCCAATTACCTAAGCATGTCATCTTTTCAAAACTCCTAAAATGAATGCATATTTAGTCCATTTTAATGCACAAAATAATGTCATTTCAAACAATAGAGTCCTGATTACCGAAGCATTACACTTTTATTAATGAAAACTAACCTACATTCAGACCATTTTTAATGCACAAAATAGTGTTATTGAAGAAAATAGTGCACATATTACCTAAGCATGTCACTTTTACAGGCCTCCTATCAAAACTAACACACAGTTAACGCGTTATCAATGTAGAGAACAATATTATTTCAAACTACTCACGACTATCCTAACATATCACTCTTTTACCAACTTACAACAAAAATTAATGCACATTTAAAGCATTTTTTTAGTTCACATAATAGTGTTATTTCACACAACTCACGATTATCCAACCGTACCACACTTATACTAACTTCCTACAAAAATCAATGCACACTTAGACCTTTTTATAGTGCAAAAAACAATGTTATTTCTTGTATGATTTCATCTTTCATGGCCCGGATGATGATTCTTGGATTTGGCTAGTTTTTAGAGAGAGAAACACATGGAGAGATAATTTCTAGAGAGAGAAAGCTTTATGTGTAAAATGTAAATGAATAATGACTAGCTTACCTCTTCCAAAGTTAGAAGAGGCTTTTATAGTTCTTACAATATACCGGGTATTAGTACCCGACTTAATACCGAAAAAAAGTCATACGGATTACAACTTTTAAAACTACGAAGCTATAAATAAAAGTAGATACACGGCGGTGACACGAGTCTTTTTCTAATATCTAACAATCTCCCCCTAAGGGAGGTCACCCCTAAAAATACTAAACTTAATCACTTCTGTCTTTTAGATGTGGACAGTTTGATATCTTGTACATTTTGGTGGTGGTAGTGATCTTTTGATTAATATTTGACTTGGGCTTTGATTGTGATCTTGAGCTTTCTGTGATCATCACCCAAACATAATCTTACATCATGTATTTGGATTGGATGCCATCTTGTGCAATGTGACGAAAATACACGATATTAGAGTTTGCGGAAGCTTTGACACCTTTATGAGGTCTTTCATAACTTCATAACAAGTGCAAGTCGTGTCTGAGCATTCAGTTAATTACTTGATATCTCTGGTATTGGGTATTTCCATCTCCATCTCAATCCTGTAAAATATCCTTGTAATGAAACAGTTAGCAATAAAGAGAAAAATTGATTTGAAAAAATCAGTCTAAGGGTTTCTTATGAAATATTTTGTGCACTTTCTGAGAGTTTTGATTGTTTGTCAAATGATCAATAACCGTTAATTCTTATACTAGAACAAGTTTGATTCACTCAGAATCGCACCATCGTTTTATTCCAGTTGACACAAGTTTGATTCTTGTAGAATCGCACAAGTCACCTACCAAGAGCTTGTTTGATGTTGGCTCTAGCAGAATTTCCATCTTCATTGTGAAAAACCTTTGTTTCACTCGGATGTTCTGGAAATATCACAAGGATAATGCATAGGACTCTTAGGATAGACTTGTTTCCACAGTGTGTGAAAGACAAGAGAATTGGCAATGTGTCCTAACGAGATTCATTGATGATCTCTTGGCTCTAGACTCAAAATTGCGTTTTGGTTTTAGTGATCAGAGGCTAGAGCTGACCCATCTTTTCAATATCAACTAACTCAGAGTGAGAAAGTCAAAAGATTAAATGTTTATTCTACCGTGGAGATTTGAAACATAATCTTTTAAGAGATTCTTGTAGTGGCTGGTGGGTTTGGTGCATTGCATCACTGGGTCAAATGTTGTTCAGTCTTCAATGTCAGCATTCCATCATCATGATTTGAAACAACATGTGATTTGATCGGTTTCTGCCTAAGTGTATGGCAGGGCTTCTTTCTTTTCACCCTTTATCCTTACTATTCTTTTACATTCTTTCCAACCTTTCTGTGCTTACGAGACTTCAATGACTTGAACCCTTGTTGGGTTTTATTCCAGTTTAATAGCTCCATCTCAGTCAGCATATTCCTTATCTTATTTTTTCTCCCTTTTTTTACTGTCATACCTAAGGTATTCTACACTAACTAGTGGGATTTGTCCCTGGGCAGTCCTCGGTTTGGCTGGATCATTAGAAACTAGGTTACCTAACCTTACCACCTTATTTCTCTGATAAAAAGAAATTTGCGGATGGGTAGTCTTTTGGGACTGTGTTCTCCTCTCCATAAAACCAATTAAAAATTCAATTAAGTACTTTTGATATAAATATCAAAGTCGTTTTTGTACTCGATTGTTTTTACTTTTTCAGAAACGCTCCCCTCAAATGTGCATCGGTTGCGAAATTGTTTAGCACGTTTGGGCGGAGTCATTCACACGATCTTTAATATTCACATTTGTATTATTCACATATTTTATCACATTTTCTCCCCTTATCAAAATTTAAACCTTTTGAAATTTAGGGATATCTATTGAATTTAAAATATGTTAAAATTTTGGAGAAAAAAAGTGTCATTATTCACAAGTCGTGTTTGAAACATATTAATGCTCCCCTCATTCGTTAGGGCCATAGATTAATCCTACACATTTAATCATCAAAAGATATTAATTACTTTTTAACTTTTATGTAAGAGATAAATTATTAACAATAAAGATTTGATATTGGACATTAGTGTCGGAGTACGATGTCACTCATGTTGTGCTAATCAGTTTGTAGGTCAATATCTCTTCGTCGTCCACCGATAAAGCTTTCCAGATCTTTCGAAGATTCTCCTGATCTTTGTCTTCTCTTAATCTCTACGATAAAGTCCTTGTCTTCCTTCTTTTGTGTCTTCAGTCCGATTTCCTATTCTCCATGCCTTATTAAATTTCAACACCTTAAAATTCATTTTCACATTGAAATCTAGCTTGTCTGAAAATTCTCCATCAATTTTCCATCGCTAAATTTGTGCCACTATTTATTCTATCATCTTCTTATTATCATCCCTGTCTCTGTAGATTACTGCTCTTGGTTTGTTGACAATGGTGTAATCTTATTTGAAGAGAAAGTCAGATGCTTCCCAGTTAGGTTGTTCTAGATTGAGCTTTGTTTGATAGCTCTTAACACCTAGCTGTAAGTCTTCCACACGTTTTCTTATGACAATGTTTCTGGTCCATAAACTGACCGCGTTGTGCAAATTAACCTTGTCCTGCTTTGGTAGGTGGTCGTGATTTCGCTTGAAATATGGAGGATGTTTAGTCTTCAAAGTCATTTGGATGAAGACTTTTGAAATCCTTTCTGAGATATTGTAACTCGTTGTAGTAGCTCAGGTTTTTTTAGATAACTATCTCTCTCAAGTAGTTGTATTCGTATCTTTCATAAGTCTTGATACTGATAACACTAAGAATTCGCATATAGGATCTGACTGCATCACGATCTGAGGGCTCACTGTGTTTGTTGATGTAGAATTGCTTTCTGCTAAACCACCAGTGTGTGATACTATACGTGCACTTATACATATACTTGCTCGTTTATTCCATAAAGACTGGAACTAATTATTCACAGTCCAAAGTCTTAATAAACGGGCGGCTTTACAGCTTGATATTAAATAAAGCTTGTTTTGGTCTTTGTCTCATGTCAGAAGATACTCCAGTTCTTTGTTGAAAAAGAATTGTGGTTGAATAGTCACCTGACCTGGAGGTCCTCCTAAGGGCAACGGATTGCTAATATCAGGAACAATCCGATGACCCTCAGGGTTAACCAAATCAATCTGATTTGTGAGAAGCTTATGACATTCTTCCATCATGAAACTAAAGAAAAAGGAAAAACAAAAATATAAAAAATTTTTTGCTGTTTCTTCATGAAACCTTTCACCAATGAATGCGGGACTTCAAGATAGGCTTTTGTTGTAGCTCTTCTTTTCAAATCCTTTCTACAATACCATCTGTTGAATGAGCCTATATTCATCAATTATTGTTTATGAAGGCTTGTTTTCATCTGGAATCTGATGTGCTTTGGCAAATGCATTTGCCCAGTTATTGTCTGCTTTAGGTAGATCAATTGGAGGAATGACCCATTCTAGTTTAAGAGAAGCAGGTCTCTCTTTTTCAAGTATTAGTCTGAACCATGTTGTTGTATCCAAAATCTTTGGCATATGAGCATTATCGGTGTCCTCCGGATCTGAGACATGCCCTTCATTAGAAATTGAAATGTCCTCAGTATATTGTTCATCCACATCCACCTCTTAAACAGTAGGTCTTCAACTGGATCCTTTGCTGGTGCAGACTTACCAGTTTTAGAACCCACATTTGGATCTTTATACTTGGAGGATTATTTAGTGGTGGATGCTTCTTAGTAGACTCAGACTCTCTTGTTCTTCTCCTCTTTGTTGACTTACCCTGGTTTGATCCAGCTAGAGGGCCTTCATCATCATCGTCATCATCATCATCATCATGCTTTCTTTTATGGTCTCTAACCGTGTCTGCAACTTCCTTGTCTATGGCATTTTCATCCTCTATCAATGCTTTTATGAGAGCATGATATAATCTGTAGTTGGCAGAATTTCTGTTGGCAGATTTGTTCTTATGCATGGATTTAAAGAGAGCACTCTTTAGATCAAATTCTTCAAGTGCAGCTTGATCAGACGACTTGATGGTATACGTTGGCTCTTGGTTCTTCTCTTCTTGTTCCTTTTTTATTCTAATGATCTCTTCTTGACTCTTTTCAGATTCTTGTTTCTTGCTTGACTCTGGAGAAGCACATAGGTATTTCTCAACTAATCTGCAGTGTGTCTTTTCAAAGAGTCTTACGGGAAAGTAGCATCATCAAGTTTTGTTCTAGATACTTTATCAACAACTGGAGGAACTTGGGATTGAATAGAAGCCAAAACAGCGGCAGAGTGATCAATCTTCTTTACTTGAGACATGTCTTGTTCTAATTTTGCGACTCTTAGCTGAAGGGCGATGAATGAAGTGATTTCTGGAATTTCTAGGATGATAGCTAGAGCTTCGGTGATGATTGGTGGTGTTGTAGTAGTTGTAGGGATTGGTGTTGTTTGTTGCAGAATTGGATGTTGCTAAAAAATCTCCTCGTTATGAGATAGATTAAGAAATTGATTACCATAATCAGAAGGCACAGAGAAGCTTTGGACGATGTCAAAGGTGCCAGTAGTCTCTTGGTAATGTCTGCAGTCTTTTCAGCAAGCCTTCATCTAAGGCGTCAGCATTTTTGCGCATGATTAATTCTGTCTTTTAAATATCATCTGATCAGATTCAGTTTCTTCCTTGTCTATCTCAACATCAGCATAAATTAACTTAATCCGAACCCCTGGTATTCTCACCAGTTTCTTTATCTGAGCCACAGTACCAGGCTGGTCTTCTTAAAACTTTTCTCCTTGCTTCTTGAGAGCTTCTCATAATGTCAGCGGCCTATTGTTTGTGGGAGAGAGAGTTTTTGAATGCCCTTGAGCTTTTGGGTAGTTTACAAAATAGCATTATCTGGACCGTCTTCTTCTGCAGGTTTTCGGGGGACAGATTCTGAGACAAATTCTTGCATGAGTGACTGAACTTGGTCTTGCTGCTGCTTCTTTTCGCTTCAGTTAAAGCTGATAGATTTTCCTAATTCCAAAAGCTTGGTCTGGTTAGGAACGATGTTGTCATAATCTGATATGGTGGTTCCTTCTTAAACTATTTACTACTAGAGGTTTTCCTGCTGATCTGAGGTTCTGGTTCAGACTCATCAGACATATCAACAGATTCTTTGGTGGGTTCTCACTTAACTTCTTCCCTTGAGAACCTTTCCTCTGCTCGTCTTTGGAGGAATTTGACTAGGTATGAATACAAGATGAAACCTCTTGTATCGATTTGTTTGCATAATTCTATTTATTAAAGCAATAGTAGCAGAATGGGAGACCATATTGCTAATCATCCTCACCATTCTGGGACAAATCTTGAGGACGAATCACAACACCGTATCCTTGATTGTGTGAAAGTGTTGGAACTTGAGCTTCGTGTGAGATTTGTGCTTGGTGAGGAAGGAATGTAATCACATGATAACCTTTGTGATCGAGGATATGACTATTTTCACGTCTTGAACTTTTTTCTCTGTCCTATGATCTCTTTGGTAAAGCTATATGTCTTCCAAATCAAAGTATTGGATAATCCAAATATTTCTCTCTATTAAACATTGCCCCACTGAATATCAATTTCTTGATTTCCTCAACTTTCTTGACATTGCTTAGCTGTCTTTTAGATAGACTCTTGTGATTGCAGGCTTGCCAGGAGTCCTCCAAGGTTGATGTCTGTGGTCCAAAAACACATTATTTTTGTATTATTTGTGAAAGTGGACCTGAGTATCCAAGATCAACAAGGAATGTGAGAGTGTCTTCATCATTTTGTACTTCAGTAAAGTCTTCACCTTCTTTTCTTAAGACAAGATATCAAGTATCTTCCTAAAGGACTTCAGGGGAATTTCTATCACACACCTTTTGTCAACTAGAGGAAACTCATAAGAATCAGTGCCTGTTTGATCTTAGTAATGGTGTACCAAAACTATTGATTTGAATTTCAGGGAGACATCTGCAGAAAATGGTGAATGCCTTGATGCATGTTAGATAGAATCTTGTTCCATAATAACAACTTGAAAGGTTTCTTCTTTCTGCTTTACTATGGTTTCTAGTCTAACATTGGTTTATTACTTATGTTACTCTTTTACAGTAGGAACCCATAGTTCATCACGAGCAATGATTTGTTCTGTCTCTTGAGGATTCATGATTCTGCTTAAGAAACAACCAATACAGTTCATATACAACATAAATATTCTACTGATTCTCATTGGATATCCTTGATGTGCTGATTGATTTTAGAAACATGCAATGGTTAGTTTTCATGTAGACGTGACAGTGATATAACACTCTCAGAATGAGTCATCTAAGAAACAATGAGTCTATGTTATTTGTGAAGTTACAAGGACGATTCAAGTTTGAGATTAAAGGACTCTTATTCTACATAGTGGGCAATTAACATAAATTTAAACCTGACATTGAGGAAAAAAATATGGACATAAGCAAAAGATTACACAAACTTTAGAAAATTTGGGCAGAGTTTCTTTTTGTATTATTGACATATTTCGCCTGAAGTGAACCTGTCATGTTTCGCTCCTACATATTTCGCTCCAACATAAGCAAGTTGTTCATGTTTCGCTTGGAACATGAGTACATGTTTCGCTTGAAACATGAAATACATGTTTCGCTTGAAACATGTATACATGTTTCGCTTGAAACATGAATTACATGTTTCGCTTGGAACATGTCATACATGTTTCGCTTGGAACATGTCAAACATGTTTCGCTTAAAACATGTAAACATGTTCCGCTTGAAACAAGTTTATCAATACATGTTTCGCTTCATTCTATCAATACATGTTTCGCTTCATTCTATCGATACATGTTTCGCTTGCTTAACCGATAATTCATAACTTAGATTTTAACAACTTAAATCCCTATGAATCATTCAAACAATTAGCTTTCTATTACACTTATTGGCATTCTTAGATTCCGAACCACAAAGATATAAACATTTCATGCACAAATTAAGGCATATTCGAATACAATCAAGCATAAAGGTTCCTATGCCATCAAACATACTCTAAAGACAATAAACAAAAGCAATATACAAGCTATTAACACAATAACAACTAGCTTATTTAATCCCGCATGCATGTTTCGCTTCATTCATCATGGCAAAAAACAATCTAACTCACTCAAACATTAGAGATATGAAAAACTATTTCATATTAGCCCTAATCGTACACTATGGTACAAAACCCCTCAATTAATTAACCATTAAGAGCATGTTTCGATTCATTCGATTTTTAAAAATCATCATATCTCATTAATCAGTTAATGAAATGAAAAACTATTTCAAACCCATCCTAATCGCACCCTAAAGAATCAAACCCCTCAATCAATTTCAAGAAATACACAACTTTTAATTTTCAAACCCTAATTCATTTTCATTCGATTACGAGCTCAAAAACGAGTTTTAGTTTTAATTCAATTTATAATTAAGATTGAGAATAGAAACGAGTATTGAACGAATTAGAATGTACCTTTGATCTTGATCAAGTTTGAAAATTCGTGTTTAAATTCAAGAAGCGGTTTATGTGAGTGCGTGTGTGTGTTTTGTGTGTGGTTTGACATTTTGACCAAATGTATAATGGGTTCAAATTTTTTTAGACTTGTCAAGAATGGTTCCTGACGCTTTATATTTTTTCTATTCCTTTTATACATCTTAGTACTTTAAGGTTAGCCTAAGATATATAATGGGAAAAAAGATAGCCCCTATAAGTGTATAGTTAGCTAATCTAAAGTCCTTGATTTAGCAACATTAAGTCCCTAATCAGTTGATCGCCTTATAAACAATCTATTTCTTAATGGACTTAATATTAATTGAGAATCCCCTTTAATGATGACCGTTATTGATAAAACATTTCCTTTCATTCCGTGATGAGTTTTTGAAAGAATTTTAAATTTTCTCCCCCTCAAATAGTGTCCCTTTTTTATATTTAAAGAGCAATGGACATTGTTTGAGATATTGAAAATTCTTCGTTTAAACCCTAATGAAATTCTGATCAGATGAAAATTCTGTATCTTTTAAACAACACAATTAAAAACAAGTTTCTCTCATTTGCATAAATAAATGCACTGACTCGTACACTTATTCATCTTTTGCATGGATATAAAGTAATCTATTCCCGGGGAAAATTAATTACCCGTTGTCAGGAACAGCTGTCTTTAAGACGACATTCGTTCCTCAGATTGAAAAGCAGGTTGCAGCCTGAAGTAACTGCAAGGCATTTTGTAATTCCAAATGACTTTAAAAATATTTACTAAGTTGTTTTTTGTTTAAATAGAATTATGTACAAAGGATACACAGAAGGCATTCGTTTAATCATCTTCCTTCTTGAAAGAGGTTTAGGTGTCAATGGTCTCTGCTCTTATTCCCAAGTCGTTGGTAGAAGATAATTTGATCCGTTCTCTTGGCAATGATTTTTGTGAGTATATCTGCAAGTTTTTGATAGTTCGTTTCATGAAGTAGTGTTCAACCACTTATTTTTTCCACTTGCTCTCGGATGAAATGGTGACGTATGTCGATGTGCTTTGATCGAGAGTGCTGGACATTGTTACAGCATAGAGCAATGGCACTTTTGTTATCACAGTACAAAGGAATTTTATTGAATTCAAATCCGTAGTCTTTTAGCTGGGATCGTATCCAAAGGATTTGAGTACAATATCCAAACATGGCAATGTATTCAGCCTCTATTGTAGATATTGCAGTGCTTCTTTGCTTCTTTGATGACTAGCTAACCAATCTATCTCCAAGAAACTGAGCACTTCCCGGCGTACTTTTTCTTGAATCTTGATTTCCCGCATTCTGTCCGCATCTGCATAAGCTGGCGTTAGTGACATGGCGTTGTCTTTCAGCATACCAATGGACCCATGTGAATGGTTCCTTTTAGGTACCGAAAGACACGTTTAATTGCTTCAATGTGCTTTTTGGTAGGCTTAGCCTGATATCTAGCACACATGCATACAACGAATACAAGGTCGAGTCTACTGGCAGTAAGGTACATTAGGGAGCCAAAAACCAATTCCCTCTTAAATCGAGTTTGGTCAACTGGAATCCCCTAGAGATCTGTCCAGTTTCTATCGATTCACATTGGTGTTCAACTAGGTCAGAATGCATCCATTCCATATTTCTTTAAGGTTTCAGGTGCAATTTTTGCTTGGTTAATAAAGATGCCTTCGGGACTTTAAGAAACTTATAGTCCTAAGAAAAATGACATTTGTCCCATCATCCACATCTAAAATTTTGAGTTCATCTCTTTTGAAAAAATGGTACAAGCAGTAGGATTAATTGAGGCAAATATTATGTCATCTACATAGATTTGAATCGACGGAGAATATTGTTTGGCCTATTTTGGCGAGTGAATAAACATCGGTTCACAGGCCCTTGAAGAATTTTGTTGCTAGGAGGAACTTTGATAAAGTGTCATTACCAGCCCTTTGGTGCCTGCTTTAGCCGTAAGAGCCTCTTCTTCAGACGTTAAATGGGTGTTGATTATCGGGTCCTCAAATTCCTTCAGGTTGACTTGACAGCAGACTTCTTCTTGAAGATCACCATTTAGAAAACAGCAGTTTTGCAATCCATTGGTAGTTTGATCTTATTTTTGGTTTGCTTTGCATTGGCAATGAATATCCTGATGGCCTCTATACGTGCAACGGGTGCAAAATGATTACTTCACTATATAATACCCTCTTTGACGATCCCTTTGTACTACCGAGCTTTGTTTTTAAGAACATCACCTTTATATCAAAAAGGGGCCTTTCACTTTGTATATCCATTGAGAGCGATACACCATTACATAGACTGGGCGTGTATATTTTCCATACTTCAAGTCGATCAAACTCATGAATTTCATCTTGCATGGCTTGAAACCAGCAGTCTTCTATCACGGCCATTTTGAAATTCTTTGGTTTGAGTTTTGACAGTTCAGAATGGAAACAGCACCATAGAGCATCAGAAGCTAACTGTTTTCTGGTGGATACCAGACGAGAGGGATTTCTAACAATATTATCAAGAGGGTGATCTTTGAACCATTTTCTGAGATGATCTAGTGGTTGAGTAACGTGGTTGGGTTCGGCTATACTAACATCCCCTGATGATGACTGTGCAGAACCTGGTTCTCCAGTAACAGGGTTATTTGAGGGATGAAGGGTAGCTTGAGTAATTGGGGTGTCTTCGTTAGTGGGTCCAATTGCAACATCATGTTGAATGACTGGAGGTTGTATTCCAGATGATGACTGTGAAAAACTTATTGACGGTGCATCTTGAGCTAATGTTGTAGTCACAGATGTACCTGGTGGAACAACATGAGCGTTAACAGCAGTAGCCGAAGGTACTGGTGCATCGACTCTAGTTACTTCAAAGTATTCATCGAACATAGGTTGAATTAATTAACTACAGATCTTTATACTTCGGTATTAGTTTTAGAACATAATTGGTTACATTGACCTGATTATGTATGAGCTGAATGAATTGTCCAGGCGTTTTTCGTCATAGGCTTGGGTCCTGAAACCTCGATATGTACAGGAAGCCCATTATCTGAACAGCTCATTCGGAATGTGACATGATTTGTTTCCATGATTCGAGGGTTCGTTTTTTGTTTGTAGATTGAAAACCTTTCCTGTTGGAGCATAACCAACAACAAAATTCCCAATGTCAGCTTTGGCATGCCCAATTTACCTAAGATCTCCGCTATCATTTGTAGGGTAGCAAAGAGCACCAAATACTCGGATAAATGTAAGATCGGGCTTCTTATCATGTACAAGCTCATATGGGGTTTTGTTGTGACGAGTAGATTAGGCGATCGGTTTGGGGTTGTAACAAGCAGTAGCGAAAACTTTGCCCACAGAAACATGGGACACTTTTGAGAATTAACATTGTTGGACGTGTGCTGCTTCCAAAGTGTACGATTTTGTCTTTTCGACTAAACGCCGTTTTGTTTTGAGGAGTCTCTCGGAATAGATTTTGATGAAAGCATGCCAAACCTTCATATATTACGACTAACTTGGTTGTTGAATTGATTTCCGGTTCCATTATCTGTTCGGATGTAATCTAACTGTTTTTGTTGAGTCCAACTTGTATTTACTTAAGAAATTGATGTTAAACTCTGAGTCTCATCCTTTGATATCAATAACTTTACCTATCGTGAATTTGAATAGTATCTACGTATGAATAAATGGTATTTCTTCCATTGATACTGCTGTACTTCTTTGGACACATAGTTCCATGTGAAGGGTATGAAGCAACTTCCAAAAATTTCTTCGTAGGCTTATTTTTAAAGATTTTAGGTTTTCCCCCTTTTGTTCGGAATTCGGGCCTTCGTTTTCTAGTTTAATTTCATAATTTCTAGGTTTTTCTTAAACGTTTTAGTTCGTTATTGTTTAATTTGACTTTTTCAACTTCCCAAACTCATTCCTTCCTTTAAACTCAAATCTTCGATCGTATCGATTTACCATTCCAGCCTCGTTGGGGATAAACGACCCGGGAAAGCTCTATACTACTTCTCGGTATCATTGATTGTTGGTTTTTACACTTAGATATATATTTCATATTTTGTTATATATTATACGGTGTGAATCCAGCCAGTCAATGGGCTTTTCTACTTGGGCCGGGCTTGGTATATCTTGGGCTTTGAGCCCGAAATACGGACAATATTAGATTACAATCCAAGCCCGTTGAACCCGACTAGCCTTCTACTTAACAAGACTAATTTTGACTAATAATACCGATAACATTCTTGTTCGTCTTAATAAAATTAAGGCTAACAATATCCCCTAATGTTGAGGTCTCTTTCTTTAAACTCCTCCACCGTTGATGTCTTCTTTAAGTTCTTCTTTTAAGGATGTGAAGGACTTGATCTTCTATGTTGACGTTCTTGTACGACCGATAACATTCTTGTAGGAGGTTGTCTTGTTTTATCATTGTCTCCCCTGATGTTGAAGATATGACTTTTAACGTTTATGCTTTGCCTTGTTTATCTTCGGTCTTAGTCTTTGCTTGTTTGTAATGGCTTTGTGCATTCATGCTTTGTGATCTTGATCTTGAGCCTTTATCATTTGACTTTGAGTTCTTGAGATCTTTATCTTGCATCATCTCCTTGACTTGAATCATCTTGATTTGACTTTCTTGATCAACTTGTGCTCTTGACCAGCATGCTCATACTTGTTACATTCTTGTTTGACTTTTATGATTATAGGTCTAACAATCTTCCCCAATACACGATTCTTTATTTGACTTTGAAGCTCTTTGTTGATGAGGAAGTTTAGAATCAACAGTCTTGTTGTTGAATGATTGACTTTGAAAGCTTGAGTATGAGGATGTGGCTTATGAATCCGACTTCACTAGAATGAGGCTACAACATCGTCGTCTAATCCTGAAATAAAACAGTTAGCAATAAAAGATGAATTTGGCTTTGTCATTCATCTTGAGTTCGGTTGCATTAACCTCCGGTTTCCCGTTTTATAGTATAAATACCTATGATGAGGTCGATTCAAAGAATCTCCTTGACAGGGTTTCCAGCTTTAAAGCGTAGGATCTTCAAACACAATTATTAGATTTCACCATGCTTGCTAGTTCTCATTACCGGAACGTCTCAAAGCAGACAACACGGTAAGAGTGAATCAAATAGTTACTATCTTTCTGATTTAGTCGTCAATTCATTTACTGGACCAAAATCGATATCCAGTTAGCACAGGTTCAATTCATATAGAATCGCGCAAGTACCTAACAATAGCTTGTTTGATGTTGGCTCAAGCAGATTTCATCTTATATGAATACTTAAGTATAACTCGTATTGTTTCAAATCTCAAGGAAAACACTAGGACTCTTTGTTACAACTTGTGAACTTTATGGTGTTTAACAAGTGTATTTTGACATTGTGTGCTAATGAGATTTATAATTTGATCTCTTTTGGCTCTAGACTCGTGTGTGGCACTTTGGTTTTAATATCGAAGGCTGGATCAGACTGCCACCTATTCAATAGCCAACAATCTTAGAGTGAGATGCAATTAGATAACAAGTGTATCTCCAGAAAATGATGACAAGTTTCTTTGAGAGAACCCAAATAGGGGAAGGATTGTGCTTGCATCACTGGTTCATGATTGTCATTTTCAATAATCAACAATAATCACTTTGTGTGATTTGAAAAGATTTATAGTATTGATACGGTTTCTGCCTAAATGTGTGTGGAGGGCTAGCTTTTGTTTTCACCCTTTATTCCATACATTTCTTTTTAATTCTTCCACCCCTTCAATGGCTACCAAACGTCATTACTAACACTTGTTGTGATTGTTCCAGTGTTAGAGCTCATCTTAGTGGCATTTTCCCCCTTATACTCATTCTTCTCCAATCATACCAACTAGCAATATTCTAACTATGAATATGTGCTTGGATAAATCCCTCCCGGTTCGGTTGGATCGTAGACTTAATTTTCTAACTAACCCACCTTATACTTTAGAATCGTCCATGCAATTAAATAGGTTGTTAGGTATGAGAATTGAACCATAAAACCATTTCTGATGTTGTTATTTTCAAATCCTCCCCTACACATGTGGCTCCGAGATTTGAAATGTTTAGCAATATGGAAAGAGTTGCACTTAGATCTCCAAAGATCCACATTTTTCTTATATCATATTTTAAACAATTTATCTCCCTACTTATCTTAAATAAAAAAAACTTAGTATTTGAAATATCCAATTGATTAAAATTTGACATGAAAAATTCCATAGGGAGAAAGATTATACTACGATATTGCATGAATTCATTTTCTGATAGCTCCCCTTCAACAGTATATGTGGGATACCAATATTTATTAAAACTTACAGAAATGAAAAAAATGATAAACACCACAAAATATTTGAAGTACGAAGTGAGATGCCTTAGTGAACAATGTATAATATTAATTGACATTATATATTTTTTCAACAATTTATTTCACAAAATGGTTTGGATACATAAAATTGAACATTTATGGTAAGTACCCCAATCACATTAAAAGGCTTGTTTTAAAATCTCCCCCTCAGAAATTGATCACATAAAATGTCATTCTTCGTACTAAGAATTTCCTTGAAAACTATTCGAGGAGTGAGGTTAACACACAATTTTAACAAAATACCCACTTTTATGGAAAAATTTTGCGAACATTGAAAGTTCTTTTGAAAATTGTGAGTACAACGATTGTAACAAACATATAAATAGAAACTTCTCATCTATTTGTAGAGTATGAGCACTGAAGCGTAACACATCCCTATTACATTGAGTGCGAGTTAGCACCGAAGAGTACATAAGTCCATCGAGAAAAATTAGAAATTACAAATTTTGAAAGCATTTGAAACTCTTGTTTCAACTTCAATACACTCCCTGTCGAGTTAATCAACATTTCTAGGTACCTAAATGTTTTGATTCCAAGATACATGTCGAGAAGATTCTTTTGGTATTTTTGAATTTTTTTATCAATCAAAAATAAGAGAGAAGAAAAATATTTACAAATTGATGTTAGATAGATCAAGAGCAGATACGTTTTGCTAGAACCTCTATTCATCGTGGAGTCAAACAACGTCATACCGAGTTCTGACGATGATACTTAAACCTATCTTCCGACAGAGCACTTTAGTAAATTAAGTCCGGCTAAATTGGTTATTAGTTCTGACAATAATAATTCAACAATACCCTTTACAACATGTTCCTTTATGAAGTGATATCAGAAATGAGTTGTGCTTGGTATATGGAATTCTGGACTGGATTGCACAGATGGCTATGCTTCCTTTTGAGTCACAATACATAGGTATTTTATCAAAGTGAACAGCCATACTCAATAGCCTGAGTACTAACATAGAACTTGAGCGGCTGCACGCAGATAAAGACACATACTCGGATTTCAGAAGGACATTGAAGTGAAGTCCTGCATTTGGACACCAGCTGACTAACATTATCATAACACCTCGAAATTGTATCCACCATGATGAGTACTCTTACTGATCGAACAGCCTGCGTGATCCGAAAACTGAAAAAGCAGTTAGTTTCGAACCGTTGTCCTTCGAATACCAAAGTCCATGTTTAATGAATCTTTAAGGTAACAAAGATCCGCTTAACCACAAGTGAGATGTTTTCCTCAGTCAGTTTCGCTTGATAACGAGCACAATCACAGTGCATGTATAATATCAGGTCTACTGCTGTTGAGGTACATGATGCTCCAACATACTAGATATTTTGTTTGGTCGACCAGATACCACTCAAGTCAGCATCTAGGTGTTTCGTACCACTGGAGTACCAATGCTATCCCATTAGGTCATTACCAAGGCATGTTACTTATCTCTTAGCATACTTAGCTTGGTTTATAAAGATAGCAAGGGGATTAGTGGATCTGAATTCCTAAAAATAATTTTAGCTCCCCCATCATAGACATTTCAAACTTGCTGTGCATTAGCTTTTCAAATTGTTTTGAAAGTTTTGGGTTCGTAGAACCAAAAATAATGTCATCAATGTAAATTTGCACAAGCAATATGTCTTCCCCATGTTTAGTTAAGAACAGAAGTTAGATCACTAGAGCCTTTTGAGAATCCTTTGGATACCAGGAAATTGGAAGTTCATCATACCACCGCTCTGTGTCTTGTTTGAGACCATATATTCCTTTTCTTGAGAAGGTCAACTTGGTCGATGACAATGGGTTAACAAATCCATCTGGCTGGTTTACGTACACTTCTTCCTTCATAGGACCGTAAAGAAATGTTGTTTTGACATCCATCTGATATACGGTAAATGATTTGTGTGCAGCGTACGCAATGAACAACCGGACATCCTCCAACCGAGCAACTGGTGCAAATGACTCTCGAATCATTCCTTCCTTTAGCAATCTTAGCTTACAAGATGAGATTGTTTTGAGAATAACAGTATTTTCTTCATCACGTTTATTTTTCTAGAGCCACTTTAAGTTAATGACGTTTTTGCAAAGTGGTCTGTCGACTAATTCCCATACATCTAATCAATCAAACTGGTGAAGTTCTTCCTGCATGATTTAATTCCCATCAGAATCAGCCATGCTTTCTTGATGTTCTTTGGTTTGGTTTTAGACTCACGGTGAGTGCGAGACATACACATCTCGCCATCTGTTCTAGCTGTTGTCTTGTTCTAAATTGATTGAGAAGATTCCATTTGACTTGTTCACGGGTGTCATTTGTCCAACTTGTCCAGAAGGATGGTGTTGTTAGAATGTATTATGATTAACGAAGACAACCATGACGAGACAATGTCTCCCCCTTGTTCTTGTACCGGTGTACTAAAGATGTTGATAAATAAAATTTTTTTCATCATCGTCAACTGTGCCTATTTGTAACGATTTTCTGTTTGAATAAAGTTCTTAGGCAGTGACAGTATGGTACTGAGTTGGAGCTGTGATTGTAGTTTGAGGTGTTATATGAATGTTCAATGGAGGTTCAGCTACAACAATGGTTGTTGTTGAAGAGTGAGTTATGTTTTGATGTTGACGTTTATCAGGAGCATCAACAGCATGTACAGCGGAAGACTTTGACACAACTGGAGTATATCCATTGAGTAATTCATTAAACATCGGACTAAATAGCAATTCCCAGCTCATTTGACGTGTTTTTACTGTCTCAGCTACTTAATGAACATTTTCTTGACATAGGGTATCGGGACCTTAAACTTTCTTTTTCCATGTACAAGTCAAACTGTAGCTAAATATGTCCGGCTATACGGAATTACATTAGTTTATACTAGCCGTACACGCAGGGACTAGAAAATGTCAAGTAAAGTAAGTGATCGTGCCAGTGCTAATATTATCTCCCCCTCCATACTTCCATGGAGGGGTGAGTGATTCATAATTTTGTATAATGTTTGTGATTCTCTCTCTCTAAAACACACACATCTTCCCTTTTCTCTCACTAATAATATGGCTTTCTATTTGTTTAATCCTCCCCGACCTCCGGATCATTCTTTGTGTAGCTAGTGATTTCTTATGTTAACAATTGGATCAAGACGAACCGGGGTGTATTGTATTCGAGTGTGTTGTGTTTAGGGATTTCAAATTGTTGAGCTCATTGGTTTCGTGCGTGTTCCTTGGCTTATAAGCTTTCGTAGAGCTTTATTTTTGTGCGTGGTCTTAAGACAAACGCGAGGACGAAAAGATTGTGCTATTATGACTCAATCGATCTGAGGAGTTCAGTTTGACGACGAGGAACATTCCTCTTTGGAGCGATCGTTGTTTTTCTGTTTTGATCGAAGCGAGTGATGCCATCTTGTTGATCGAACGAGATTTCGATTTGTTTGATCGAACTAGTAAGGATCGAACGAGCAGGATCGATCGAACGAGTTGATCGAACAAGCGGGATCGATCGAACGAGCAACGATCGAACGAGCAACGATCGAACGAGCAACGATCGAACGAGCATCGATCGAACGAGAAACGATCGAACGAGTGGATCGAAACGAGCCCTGTTCGAACGAAGGTTCCGAACAAGCTTTTTCGAACGAGGGGATCGAACGAGCTGTTCGAACGCGCGGTTCGAACGAGGGGCCCTTTTAAATCGAACGAGTAAGAATCTGAACGAGCGAAAATTTTTGGACCAACGAAATTTTTTCGTAGCAATCTTGCGTGACGAAAAACGTTTTCCATAAAACGGCCATAACTTTTGATCCGTAAGTCCGTTTTAGGCCCGTGACCTCTCAATCAAGAGCTAAACAGACGGATTCACCTGGTTAACCAATCTTTAGCTGGTTAAGATTTTTCGAAGGCCAAAAACATCGTTTTCTATGAGAAATTGGCATTTTTCAGTTTTTTTTGGAATTTTTCGCCGCTGATTCCGAATCAAATCACTCACGGTTGTCTATTGATTTTGTAAAATCCCGTTAATTCATTTATCGGTTTAAATCATAGAATTGTAAAATCCCGTGAATGTTAATTAATAACAACAACACAACAAACACGATACATAACACTACAAAAGATCCGATAAGATTTCACTTAAACTCAAAACGGCTAAGGGAATTTGAATTTATTGTCAAGTGATCACGAAGTTTGATTGGTAATCCTTATTAGTGATTTGAATTGGTTTCACGAAGTGCGTCTACTTAATCATCATCGAGACTTCCCTTCAATTTTCTACCCCTTTTTCTTAAAACCCTATCTATCGATGGATTGACTTATCTATACGTATACATTTATGATTGAGACCGTGAATTATCTAGTTCCCAGCGGTCAAGGGGTGGTTTATGGGGGGGGGGGGGGGGGGGTGAAGACTGGTTAACTATCACTTAAAGGATTACATTGTAGTACTCAGTGTCCACACCCAATGCCGATGTGGGAATAGTACTCAATATAGTTGTACTTATTTTGGCTACTAGTTTGAGTGATAGGTATTAGAGGCTTTCTTCAGCACCGTTCTTTCAATCACCATATGCAACTTAAGTAAACAAAATTGGGAGATTCAACTTCATTTATCAAAGAGTTTGTGTAATATCGGGTTTACTTCACCACGTAGGTCACAGCAATAGCCACAGAATACGAGGTATGTAAAGTTAGCCATAGAGTAAAGGTTGAGAATGTATGGCAACTCTCACGGGACATTTGAATCTACTAAACGTCAATGATACTTCATAGTCTCAGCAGAATCTTTCAAAGTTCTTCAATGTCTTTCATAACTTTTCAAGATTGTTGCTTATGACAAGAACTTCTCGTGTATATGGTCGTCCACGTCAATGATGCTTCGAGAGTTATCGAAACCATCAAGGGGGGAATACGTGTACTTTGATACTTTGATGCTATCAGGTCAACTTCCAGGGGGAAGTAGTTTATACTACTTCACTTAGTATGGTTTGTGAAGTATTCTGCATGCGTGAGAAGAACTGTTGCTGATCTCTTGCATGATTCCCCCAAACGGATATTCACCAAGACCGAAAGTCACGATACAGTATATGAAGCAGTATTAGATGGTGTGGTGACTGTTACTTCTACTAAATTCCGCTGTGCACTTAAATGTTCAATATTCGAAGGATCGTTCAACTACATCAACGTTTCAGATATGCACAAGAATACGATAGTTGGTTTGGGGGGAAACTGATTCCAGAAACTTCGCCTTAAAATGAGTCTATGAAGAAAGCTTTTTTTTTTTTTAAGAGTCATGCTTGCATGAATTGGGGGAAGTTAATCCAACCCATGTATACTACAATGGTTCCAGAACAAGTCAAGACATGAGAAGATCCAAGCTGAGTATCAAGTATCAGAACTAGAAGACAAAGCACGTCATCTTCAGCATTGGAAGCGCCTGATGTCACTTAATTTGTGTGTATTTGTACTGAAGGAACATTGTAAGTTAATTCGTTATGCCCACATATTGGGGGGAAGAATGTATAGCCTTAAATATGTCGGCAAATACGTATTACATTAGTTTATACTAGCCGGTCGACGCATGTACTATAATGTCAAGTATAGTAATAATCGTGTTTCAGTGCTAATAATATTCCCTCCATACTTCCATGAGGGGTAGGAATTCATAATTATGAAATAATTGTTGTGTGTGAATCCTCTCTCTAAAAACACACACATCTTCCTTTTCTCCTCACTAATAAATATGTCTTTCTATTTGTTTTAAATCCTCCCCGACCTCCCGACA
This sequence comes from Tanacetum coccineum, assembly GCA_026074375.1. Classification (NCBI taxonomy): domain Eukaryota; kingdom Viridiplantae; phylum Streptophyta; class Magnoliopsida; order Asterales; family Asteraceae; genus Tanacetum; species Tanacetum coccineum. Next base: position 67,427 of record BQNB010009885.1, read on the forward strand.
TTCTTGTGTAGCTAGTGAATTTCATATAGCAAAAAGACAAGACAATGTGGAACTGGGTTCAGAACTGACGTGATCTGACGCCATCCTGGTGGCAATTCATCAAAGTTAACATGAATGGTAATCAACTATTATTCTGTTCTCTTGTAAATACCATGTAGGCTCTTGACTGAGAAGAATACCCTACATAAAAGGTAACGATGCCATCACCTTCTTCCTTCATCTTAACAAGATTTTCACCATCACTGACGTTTGTGAACAAGGAGAGCCAAAATGTGAAAGAACGTAACTGACGTTTCCGGGCATTGATGATTGGTAAGGAGTTTTCTCAATGGCAAAGGAATTCCAAGTGCACTGGTTTTGAAGTAAAATCATGTGTTGCAATTGCTTCAGCCCAGAATAACAAATGTAACTTATAAGCGGCGCTTAGCATTGCTTGAGCAGCCTCAACAAGAGTACAATCTTTGATCTTTCGACAATGCCGTTTTGTTCAGGTGTTCGAGCAGTTGACGTTTCGTATCTTATACCCTCTTTTGCAAAGTATGCATTGTTATCCCAAAAGCTTAATCCATTTTCACAACATAAGCTATACCAATAAGCAAAATAAAATAGAAAAGAGATAAGGAAAGTGAAAGATTATTAGAGAGAAAACTAGAGTTGGAAGATTACACACACACACACAAATTAATGAAAGGTAACCAACATACCCACCTCCATTGTGGAGAGGGTTTCTATTTAACCCTTGAGCCATGAGTGGGCTTTTATGGCTTTCTAACTTGGGTCGGCTTGGGCTTTTCCTTGGGCTTAGAGCCCGAAACATGGAACAATAAAATATTACAATCCAAGCTCGTTGAACCCGACTAGCCCTATTTATTTAACAAGACTAATTAATGACTAATAATGACCCCATAACATTCTTAGTTCCCCCCCCCCCCCCCCACCCCCGACTTATATAAAATTAAGGCTAACAATCTCCCCCAATGTTGAGGTCCTCTTCTTCAAACTCCTCCGTAACCATCGAGACCGTTGAGATATGCCGTTTAACGATTATTGCTTGCCTTGGTTTTGGTCTTGTCTTGTTTTGTAATGGCTTTTTTCATTCATGCAATTGTGATCTTGATCTTGAGCCTTTAATGTTTTGACTTTGCGTTCTTGAGATCGTTATCTTGCAGTCATCTCCTGACATAAATAATTTTGATTTTGACTTTCTGATCATCTGTGCTCTTGACCAACCTGCTCTACTTGTTACATTCTTGTTTGACATAATGATTATAAGTCCTAACAATCTCCCCAATTTGGGGGGGACATGTTTCTTTATTTGACTTTGAGGCTCTTTGATGGTGGGGAAGTTTAGAATCAACTATCTTTACGTTGAATGATTGACTTTGAAAGCTTGAGTATGAAGCATGAGGTTTATGAAACCGACTCGCTGGAAATGAGGCTAGCAACACCGTGCCCCGTCTAAAACTGAGAATAAGACAGTTCGCAATAAAAGATAATAATGTCTTTGTCATACATCTGAGGTTCGGTTGCTTTAACCTCCGGTTTCCCGTTTATATAGTATAGAATACTATACCTGTGATCAGTAGATTCAAAGAATCTCCTTGACAGGGTTTTCCAGCTCAAAGCGTAGGATCTTCAACACAGATGTAGTTAGATTCACCATGGCTTGCTAGTTCTCATTACCGGAAAGTCACAAAGCAGACAACACGTTAAGAGTGAATCAGATAGTTACTATCTTCGATTAAGTCATCAATTTCATTTACTGATCCAAAATTGATAATCCAATTTATCACAAGCTTGATTCATAAAGAATCTTGCAATCACCTACTCAAGACTTGTTTGATGTGTGGCTCAAGCAGGATTTTCCATCTTCACTGTGAATACTTAAGTATCACTCGTATTTCTGGCAAGATGCTCAAGAGTTATTGCTTAGACTCTTTTTTACAACTTGTGAACTTTATGTGTTCAACAAGTGTATTATGACATTGTGTCTAATGAGTATTTATACTTTATCCTCTTCTGCTCTAGACTCGATTGTGCACTTTGTTAAGAGTAATCGAGGTGGAGCAGACTTCCACCTATTCATATCAACAGACCTCGGAGTGAGATGTCAATAATAAAGTGGTGTATCTCCGTGACAAATGAACAAGTTTCTTTTGAGAGAAACCCGAAGGCTGGGAAGCGTTTGTGCATTGCATCACTGGGTCCAAGACGTCGTCTTCAATACAACAATCATCATTGTTGAATTTGATAGAGTTATGAATTTACCCGTTTTCTGCCTAAGGTGTGTGGAGGGCTTCTTATCTTTTCACCCTTTATCCCATACATTTCATTTTATTCTTCAACCCCTTCAATGCTTACCATACGTCATAACTAACACACATTGATGTGATTGTCCATGTGTTAGCTCAATCTTAGTCGGTCAATCCTTCCCTTTATACACATCATCTTCCAATCATACCTAAGGACTGCTATTTCTAACTATGGAGTGTCTTTGGGTAGATCCCTCCGGTTCTGATCGGATCATAGGACTAATACCTAACCTTAACCACCTTATGACTTCAGAATCGACGTGAAAATAATAGGTTGTTGGGTTAAGATCCGAACCAATAAAACGCATTTTCTGAAATGTTTCTTTCCAATACTCCCGCTACACATGTGCTCCGAGGATTTGAAATTGTTTAGCACAATGAAGGAAAGAGTGAGCACTTAAGTTCCTAAGATCACATTCTTCTATATCTTATTTTAACTCACATTTTCTACCCCTTATTTTAAATTAATAGAAACACTTAGTATATTTGAAATACCAATTGTTAAAAATTGACATGAAAAATACCATGGGGAGAAAAAATATACCATGAAATAGCATTGAAATTCAGATTAACAGCTCAGCTCCCCTTCAACAGTATATGTGGGATACCAATATTTATTAAAACTTGACATTGGAATGAAAAATTGATATGACACCACAAAATGTTGAAGACGGAGTGAGATGCCTTAGTGAACAATGTATATTATTAATTGACATTAAGTTTCCACATTTTAATTTCACAAAATGTGTTTGGATACATAAAATTGACATTTATGAGATGTACCCAACACATTAAAAGGCTTTGTTTTAAAAAGCTCCCCCTCAGAAATTGATTCACATAAAATGACATTCTTCGAACAACAATTCTTTGAAAATTATTCGAGGAAGGGAGTGTTGAACACACAATTTTAACAAATACCACTTTTTATGGAAAAAGACCACAAATTATATTGTAGACAATTTTGACATTGAAAGTTCTTTTTGAAAAATTGTGTTCAACGATTTTAAAAACATGATAGAAGACTTCTCTTCTATTTTAGAGTAAGCGCACTGAGGCGTACACTTCCCTATTACATTCGGGACCGAGTTATGCACTGAAATGTACATAAGTCATTGAGAAAAATTTAGAAATGACATGTTTTGAAAGCATTTGAAACTCTCGCTCGAACTTCATTTACACGCCCGTGTCGATGTTAATCAACATTTCTAGGTACGTAAATGTTATCGATTCCAAGAGACATGTCGAGAAGATTCTTTTTGGTATTTTTGAAAATTTTCTGATTTTATATTTTGTTTTTCTAGGTTTTATATTTTTCTATTTTCTTTTTGTTGGTTTTATATTTTTGTATTTTCTTTTTCAAAAATTTTTATAAATCAAAAAGAAAGAGAGAATAAAAATATTTACAAATTGATGTTTGATGGATCAAGCAGATTCAATTGCCAGAACCTCCAGTTCATCTGGAGTCAAACATCTCATACCGAGTTGTCTGACAAGAGACTTAAACCTATCTTCCGATAAGGCTTTAGTGAACAAGTCAGCTAACTGGTATTCAGTTCCGACAAAGAATAATTCAACAATACCCTTTTCAACCTGTTCCTTTATGAAGTGATATCTGACATCGATGTGCTTGGTACGGGAATGCTGGACTAGATTGCACGAGATGGCTATGGCTGCCTTTGAGTCATAATACATAGGTATTTTATCAAAGTGAAAGCCATAATCTGTGAGCTGAGTTCTCAACCATAGAACTTGAGCGCAGCACGCAGATAAAGACACATACTCGGCTTCTGCTGAAGACATTGAAGTGCAGTCCTGCTTTTTGGATGACCAACTGACTTAAAACCTTATCACCAACCTAGAAATATGTATGCACCAGAGTGCTCTTACGTGAATCGAGACAGCCCGCGTGATCCGAATCTGAAAAAGCAGTTAGTTCGAAACCGGTGTCCTTCGGATACCAGAGACCCATGTTAATGGAGTCTTTAAGGTACCGAAAGATCCGTTTAACCGCAGTGAGATGTTTCTCAGTCGGTTTCGCTTGATAGCGGGGAGGGGGGGGGGGGTGGGGTGGAAGAGCACTATAACATGTTTGCGATGCACAATATCTGGTCTACTTGCTGTTAAGTACATGAGTGCTCCGACCATACTACGATATTTCGTTTGGTCGACCGGAGTACCACTGTAAAGTCAGCTCAAGGTGTTTTTAGCCCATTGGAGGTTAACAATACTATAACATGAGATCATACCATGCTTTTTAAGTATTCTTGAGCATACTTTAGCTTGTTTATAAAGTACACGAGGGATGGTGGATCTGGAATTCAATAAAAAGATTTCAGCTCCCCCCATCATAGACACTATCAACTTGCTTGTGCATTAGTTTTCCAAAAAAAAAAAAATATCGTTTTGAAGTTTTGGGTTCGTAGAACCAAAAATTATGTCATCAACGTAAATTTGCACAAGCAGTATGTCTTCTCCATGTTTAGTTATGAACAGAGTTGGATCATAGAAACCTTTGAGAATCCGTTGTGATACAGGAAGTTGGAAAGTTCAAATACACGCTTCTTGGTGCTTGTTTGAGGACCATATAATGCTTTCTTGAGACGGTAAACTTTGTCAGGATGATATGGGTTAACAAATCCATCTGGTTGGTTTACGTACACTTCTTCCTTCAGAGGTCCGTAAAGAAATGCTGTTTTAACGTCCATTTGGTACACTGTAAATGATTTGTGTGCAGCATACGCAATGAACAGTCGTACAGCCTCCAACCGAGCAACAGGTGCAAATGACTCTTCGAAATCAATTCCTTCCTTTTGAGCATATCCCTTAGCCACAAGACGAGATTTGTTGCGAATGATAGTATTTTCCTCATCACGTTTGTTTTTCCAGAGCCACTTTAAGTTAATGACATTTTTGCAAAGTGGTCTGTCGACTAATTCCCATACATCTAATCGATCAAACTGATGAAGTTCTTCCTGCATTGATTCAATCCATGCAGAATCAGCCATGGCTTCTTTGATGTTCTTTGGTTCGGTTTGACTCACGGTGAGTGCGAACATACACATCTCGCCATTTGTTTCTAGCTGACGTCTTGTTCTAACTGATTGAGAAGGATTTCCAATGACTTGTTCTAATGGATGATCTTTTGTCCAACGTTGTGCAGAAGGATGGTGTTGATAGAAAGTATGCATGTTTGACGAATCAACATGACGAGACGATGTCTCCCCTTGATCTTGTACCGGTGTACTGAAGATGTTGATAAATTCATCGTCATCAAATTGTGCATTTTCTGTATTGGTTTCTGCTTGAATAATGTTCTCAGGTGCAGTGACAGTTGGTACTTGAGTTGGAGTTTGATGTGTTGAATGAATGTTCAATGGAGGTGGATCTGCAACATCGGTTGTTGTAGAAGTGTGAGTTGTGTTATGTTGTTGACGTTTATCGGGATTATCAGCAGCATGTACAGCGGAAGACTTTGACACAACATGAGAAGTTCCATTGAGTAATTCACTGAACATCGGACTATAAAGCAATTCCAGCTCATTTGACGTTGTTACTGTCTCAGCAACTTGAGGAACATTTTCTTGACTTTGTGGACCGGGACTTAAACTGTCTTGTTCAAGTACCGTCGTTGAACATTGTGGACCGGGGTCAGAACTGACATGATCTGACGCCATTTGAGGCAATTCGTCAAAGTTAACATGAATTGTTTCAACTATCATTCATGTTCTCTTGTTAAATACCCCTGTAAGCCTTTGAGTAGAATAGCCAACAAAAATACATGCATCACCTTTTTCCTTCATTTTATCAAGATTTTCACCATCTCTGATGATGTAGCATAGAGAACCAAAGATATGAAAGAACTTGACTGACGGTTTCCGGGCATTGATGATATGATAAGGTGTTTTCTCATGTCGAGGAATTACAAGAGAACGGTTTTGAGTAAAACATGCTGTTGCAATTGCTTCAGCCCAGAAAAACAGAGGAACTTTAGCGGCGCTTAGCATTGTTCGAGCAGCCTCAACAAGAGTACGGTTCCGTCTTTCGACAACGCCGTTTTGTTCAGGTGTTCGAGCAGTTGACGTTTCGTGTCTAATTCCCTCTTTTGCAAAGTATGCATGAAGAGATTTATTAAGAAATTCCGTGCCTTTGTCAGTTCGAACTGTTGTCACTTGAGCATGAAGTCCTCTTTGGACAAGTGTGAGGAAATCAATGAGAACTCCAGGTGTTTCGTCTTTGGACCGCAAGAAGTGAGTCCAAGTATATCGGGAGAAGTCATCAACAATTCATGAACATATTCTTTATTTCCATAATGCTTCTTACTCGCATTGGACCACATATGTCCATGTGTAGAAGTTGTAAAACCGTCGTTTTGAGCTCGGGGTAGTCTTGTGTGAAAAGACTTTCTTTTTGCACTTCCCCAGCTCACAAGCAAGACACTAGATGATCTTTGACGAATTTCAGCTTTGGAAGGCCATTCATAATATTATTCTTCGAAAGCAAGTTTATGGTATCGAAGTTTAAATAAGATAGACGCGATGCCATAACCAAGCTTGAGACGATGTTGCTTTACGGGGGGGGTCATTAAGCAATTGGTATTGGGAGAAGTGAGTCTTGAAGAGAAATGAATTACAAAAGCTTGCCACGAGAAACCTGTGAGAAGATCATTTCCCTTCAAATCACGGATGGTAAATGTAGACTTCGAAAAGCAACTCAATCGCATCACAAAATTGACCAACGGAGAATAAATTGTGATTAAGCCCTTCGACGTAATAAACCCTTTTGATAGTAATCGTTCCTTGAACCAGATCTCCATAGCCAAGAATTGGTGCGATTTGATCATTTCCAAACTTCACCGTGCCCAGAAATTTCTCCACAAAATTAGTTAGAAGCTTGAGATTTCCGGTCATGTGCTTTGAGCACCCAGAGTCTACGATGAATAGAACTATCTCGACGAGCTGCAAAAGAATTAGAGACATGGGAGTATTGGCACAGTGAGCACCTATGGTATTTGTTCCAAAATATTAGCAGTTCTAGATACATTTCCTAGAGGCATACTAACGTTTGGATTAACATTTCCTTTTTCAGACTTAGGTTTCCATTTGTATCCAGATGGTGTATACTTAGGATACCACCAACTGCATGTCTTACTAACTTGCTCATATAACTTCCTAGTTATGTTTCTAGATTTCTTGACAGTGGAGTCTGTTGCAACGGTTTTCTTACTGGATGTTGCAACAGATTTGTTCACATCATGCTTGGGTTCTGTAGTCCTAACAGGCACAGCCATTGGTTGTCTAGTCCTAGAATTCACGCCATTTTATTATAATGTAGGAACACACCAAATCATGATTGTCATTCAGCACACATTTCCCAAAAGTAACACATACAAAGTCACAGTCGAGGTCTTTGCATTCAAACTGTCTTACACGCAGTTACAGACGTTTTATTATTTGAAAACTTAAACTTCCTACGGTGGTCTTCTACTTCTTGCTTCTTCCCTTGACTATTGTTAGACATGACTCTATCTTCCAGATGATTGCTCTTAAGTTGTGGTCTGCTAACTCTAGTATTGGGAATTACTCCTGTAGAGAAAGACACACGTTTGTTAGGTTTCCTAATGTCTTGATGCAACTGAGGTGTTTTAGTATGATTGGGCTTTGTGTGCACTTTATACATTCCTGGTGCAATCACATTTGTGTTCCTGACAATTGGCAACTTATTCTGAGGCAAAATCTGTGCAGTGACTGGTTTTGAAAAATCATTAGACACATTTTGTGTGGTAACTGGCTTTGACTTTGAGAAATCTTGGCTTTGACTTTGAGAAATCTTTCTTTGCAAGAGAATCTGAAAAAATAGCTGGTTTACCTAAAATGGATTGTCTTTGACTTTTAAAAGCATTCGGTTGTCGAATAACCGATGATTTTTCAAACTTAGTTTCCACAGATTTTCCTTTCATCTTTTCTATGAGTTTTTTCAACTCACTTATTGCAATTCCTTTGTCTTGTAATTGAGCTTTCAAGTCTTGAATTTCAAAATACTGTTCACGTTCTTTCAGAAATACGTTTGACTGATTTTCTTTGAAAGATTTGTCATTTTTTATCTTTTCTTTACACTGTTGTAAATCAAGTTCAAGATTAATCGCATGTTTCGAAGGATCAAAATTTCTTTGACATTGTTTTACTCTTTGAAAGCTCTTTTTCAAGACGTTCACACTTTTCCAAGGTTTCTCCGTAATCACATTGCAAATCAGTGAATTCATCTAAGTCTGTGTATATTCCAAGTATCGCATTCATGTGATCAGCATAGTAATATTCCCTTGAAAGACGGTCGATTTCATTCAAAAACTGTGTTTTTTGAGTTTCCATTTGAGACTTAAGATTATCTACCTCATCTTCAAGAGAATTAACATATTTCAAATCAGCAACCATTTCCTCTTTCAAACACAAGTGAAATCTTTCTAAATCCACATTGATTTTACTAATTTGGGGGCCAAAATTTCCTTCTATTGTGTTTTGAATGAAAGGATCGATGTTACCAAAATATGTTCTTTTGGTGATTGTTTGTTTGCAACGTTCCACTCCATCAAAAATCGTGCCAACACACTTTTTGATCTTGAAAAGTTCTTTAGGTTTTGCCACTTTTTTATCCCAAGGAATGGATTCATCTATTCGTTTCTCTAACAAAGTTGGTTGTTTACGAAAAGACTCTTTGGAAAATTCATTATTAGTAGATGTTTGACTCATCGTTGACATTTTTGGAAAATTGTGTTGCGCAGACTTTTCCCGTTGTGGAACGAACAAATCATAAAGATTATTCAATTGAGCATAATCAAACGGTCTGATTAGATCGCTTAATTTTGATCGACGTTCTTTGTCAAGACGAATCGTTTCGTCAGAATCAGGGGCTAACATTAACGCAAGATTATCATTGTAGCAACCTATATCATACAGACGAGGATTCGCTCTTTGAGCTTTCTTGAGGAACTCAGGTTTTGCAAAACTCGTTTTACAATTACGATTAAGCATATTCATTGTTTGAACAGATTGGCCGGTTTTTATATACAATATCATTCAAAACCTTGACTTTGTTTTCTAAATCAATGACTTTATCAAGTTCCTTGTCTTCACGAGTTTTTGTATAGCTTATCTGAGCCTCTTTTGCTTGTGACATTATGGAGAGGTTTCTTGATGTGACAAAGCTCCTTTTTCATATCCGAAATGTTTGATTTAAATCATTTATTTGTTGAGTATATGCATTAGATGATTTTGCAAAAATCGATTTTGTATGACATTAAATCCCCTTTAGCTTTTGCACAATCAATTTCCACCTTTGACGCATAATTCACATCCTTATACTTATCAAGTTCCGCTTGGAACTTCTTAAGGTCTTTGAACATCAACTGATTAGTCTTGGACAGTTCATTGTTTGCTTCTTTGAAATGGTTATTTGATGATTCTAAACTTTTATTTCGGTTTTTGCTGTCATCAATTTCACATTATTAGTTTCTGAATTAAAGAGGCAAAGCAAAATCAGTTCTTGATCAAGGATCATCAGTTTCATATGTCATCTGAGATCTATCATAACATATATCCGATGAATCAATAGTGATATTGGTGTCACCTTGTTCCGCCAGATATATGTCATTACTAGATTCAGGTTGCTCAGGATGTTCATTTTCCTGGAAACACATTATAGTTGTCATTATATTGTTTTGTACTTATGCATTGGCTCTTCATCAAAGATTGGTCCAGAGTGTCAATGAGTCATGGAGTAACTCTTGAAGTTGTCCATTGTACATATAATGTGCTTCCAATTCCTGATCGTCAGACTTATCATCAGTATCATCTTTCCAATTAGCTTGTTCTGCATTTAACTGAACCCCATCTTCCTCTTGTTTGCACAATAACATATTTTCCTTGTGATAAGCTACATCCTTTACTCGTTTCGGTTTCTGACATTCCTTTGATACATGCCCATATTCCTTGCAGTTGTAACACTGAATCCCAGACTTTTGCACTACCGGAGTACCTACAATTTTCCTAGCCCCAGTAACATTTATTGCCCTTGATTATCATTACCCAGGTTCCTTTGTAGTTATGGGAGAATTCTCTTGATTAGCTCGACTGGTGTTTTGTGAAGTTCGAAGGATTGTTGTTGGTAGGTTTGTAGGTCTTCTTGAACGAGAGAGAAATTAAAGCCATGAGTTTGTCAATCTCCTTTTCCTTTGACATTTCATCATCTTCAGTAACCGTAGCAGGTTCTGGATCATAAGTAGGAGCAGAAGATGTAACAATTGCTTTTCCTCTGTTTCTGGTAGACTGTTGCGATCTGGTGGAGGAATATTGAGTGTTTTGAGTAGGATGGTTTGGAGGATGGTAAACTGGGTTTTTGTTGTGAGCAACAAGTACCAAGTGGATTAGAGTACGTGCTGTCTTTCAGTTCGTATCTCATTTGACTTAATTTGGTGTTGTTTCAGAATGTCTTTATGCTTGTGATAGGAGACAGTCTTCAGCTCTTGACTCTGCTTAACAAGTGTCACAAACCTTTGCCATTCTGGTTGTAGTTGAAGTAAGAACTGGACCATTGACCTGATGGTTAGTTAACATTACACTGATTCGAAAGCTCATTTTCATCTTGTAAAACGTGAGTATTACGATCAAGTGATTCACCATCTCGTGATGGTGAATTTTCCCAAATCCCATATAAATTGGTTTCAAGATCTTGACATTAATTGATTCACCTTGTTTCAACTTTCAATGCTTTCCACATTTCACTGCATTCGGACAAGCATCAACGGTGAGTAGATATCGTTATCTATCCTGTCAGAATGATCTGAACGGCTTCAGCTGCGCATTCATTTGATACTCGTATGTCTTGTGGAAACATTCTTATAGTTCTTCATATACCTCTTATCGTTGTTTCTGAAACTTCCTTCAGCTACTGGAACTGTTTTCTCAGCCCATTGATATATGTATGGAGGATTTTGGAGACTATAGTGGATGAGTTCACGGTTAGGTTTGGTGTCAATGTATCTCTTGATTCTGGATTTCCACTGAACGTAATTACCCGGTGCTAACATTGGTGGACGATCTTTGCTACCGTTCCAAGATAGCATTATGAAGAAGCATTCGGATGATTGAGTTTGCAATTGTGTTTGAATTTGACATTGTGATGTTGTAAATGGAATATCGCGATTCTTAAGTAGGTAAAGTGTTTGTTGTTGTGGATTGAAATCAATTATCGTTCACGGGATTTTACAAATCTTAGATTTAAACCGAGAGAAGAATCGTATCTTTCACGGGATTTTACAAAATCAAGAAAAAACCGTGAATGATTTGATTTGGAATCAGCGAAAATTCCAAAAAAAACTGAAAAATGTCAATAAATCATGGAAAACGATGTTTTTGGCCTTCGAAAAATCCTTAACCAGCTAAAGGGTGGTTACAGCGTGATCCGTCTCGTTTTTCTCTTCGATTTGAGAGGTCACGGGCCTAAAACGGACTTACGGATCAAAAGTTATGGCTGTTTTACTGAAACCGTTTTCGTCACACAAGTTTGCTAAATTTTTTTTTTTTCGGTTGTTATATGAAGTACCTAATTCGGTTCATGCTTATTCGGTTCTTTGTTTCGGTTGTCTAGTTCGGTTTGTGCTAGTTCGATTGTTCTAGTTCGGTCCTTTAAGAGATGCTAGTTCGATTGATCTAGTTCGAACCAAAGACAACACTCGTTCGATTGTGCTTGTTCGAATGTCTCTTGTTCGAAGGTGCTTGTTCGAATGAGCTAAGAAATGCCACTCGTTCGATGGTCGCTAGTTCGATGGTCTCTTGTTCGATCTTCGCTAGTTCGAATATGCTTGTTCGATTGCCCTAGTTCGAACCAAGCACACTACTCGTTCGAACCTTGTTGAAGTCGCTCGTTCGATCCTTGAGTATGTCACTCGTTCGATCAAACAACAATGAAACTCGTTCGATCAAACAAAAAAACCACTCGTTCGATCAAAACAGAAAAACCACTCGTTCGATCAAAACAGAAAAACCACTCGTTCGATCAAAACAGAAAAACCACTCGTTCGATCCTATGGAGAAGATGCTCGTTCGATCCAAACTCGTACTTTGGACGTTTTTATCTTCTTTTGAACGTGCGTATGACTTAGCAACGCATGAAAGAACCACGAGGACACGCTATTAAGCCAAGTAACAAACCCGAACCACTAAGCTTACAAAAAACGAAAACCACGAAACTAACAAAAACAACAAACAAAACAAAAAAAAACAAACACGAAATAACCACTAAAACTAACAAAAACTAAACCCACCCGTGGCGAATGATACCAAATGTTATCCCAAAAGCTTAATCCATTTCACAATAATAAGCTATACCAATAAGCAAAATAAAGATAGAAAAGAGATAAGGAAAGTGAAAGATTATTAGAGAGAAATAAAGAGGTGGAAGATTACACACACACACAAATTATGAAATGGTAACCAACACCCTCTCCATGTGTGGAGAGGGTTCTATTTATACCCAATGCCAAGAGTGGCATGTGGGCTTTTCTACTTGGGCCGGGCTTGGCTAAACTTGGGCTTTGAGCCCGAAACACGGACAATATTAGATTACAATCCAAGCCCGTTGAACCCGACTAGCCTATTACTTAACAAGACTAATTACGACTAATAAGACCGATAACATTCTTGTTCGACTTATATAAAATTAAGGCTAACAAAGGCTCTACTGCATCATCTTCTAGCCCACAAAATGAAGCATTTGTCTCTGAGAACACCAACAGTACTAATGATGTTAGTACCGCTTATTGTGTTCCCAATCCTTCTGGTCAAAACTTAAAGTATGAACAAACTTCATCATACTCACTTCTTGCTAATCAATCAAGCTGCCCTCAACTGGATCATGAGGACTTAGAACAGATTAATGAATATGACCTTGAAGAAATGGACTTGAAGTGGCAGGTGGCCATTGATCTCAATGAGATGAAAAGTTTTCAGAAGGCTGTAGAAAACTACAATTTGATGCAAACGAACCAAGTGTGGCTTGATAAAAACCAAGTTGAATGCTACAATTGGCCCAAGGACAACGGCTTTTTCTAGAGAGTGTAGAATCAAGGGAAATCAAGACAACAGAAGGAGGGATGCATGGAATTCAGGAACCAAGGATGGGAGCAGAACTAGACAGAAGGAGGATTCTAAAGCATTGGTGACAATTGATGGAGAAGGTGTAGATTGGTCAAATCATTCAAAAAATGAAGATTATGCTTTAATGGCTTGCAACAGTTCAGACTTAGACACAGAGGTAATTTCCTGTACAAATAAGTGTAAAGAGTCTTATGCTAATCTTAAAAAACTGTATGATGCTCAGAGAGAACAACTTAGTGATGAAAGCATAGAAATAAAGGCATATTCTCAAGGTCTTAAGAAAGTTGAAGCACAGTTAGTTGTTCATCAACAAGATAACTTTGGTATGAACAAAAGATAAAATTTATGAAAATAGATTTTAGAGATAAGCAGATGTTCTCCATTACCATAGGAAATTATTAGCAGAATGCTTCAAAAGGAAAAGAAGATTTAAAGACTAAAGTAGAAAAATGGGCATACTTTTAAGATCTTAGTAAACGGCTAAATACCTAAATGAGTGCTAATGATAAGTTTGGGCTTGGGTATGGGGATCACAGATATGATGGTATTTTGAGCTATGAAAATGAAGTGTTGCAGAGTGTTTTTATGAATAAAGAGAGTGAGATAGAAAACCAACCTTTGTATGATAGGTTTGTTACAGCAGAAGGAATGCATGTTGTACCCCCACCCATGACAGGGAATTATATGCCCTTTGGACCTGAAATTGAAGTAGATTACTCACATTGTTACATAATGGTTCCAAATAGACTCAACCTAGATGAAATCTGAAATCCCAATAAACCAAGTGATAAGATACCTGTGAATCTAACATTAGTACAGAACCCTCTGAATTAGTGTCTGAACCAGTTGTCAATGAATCTAATGTAGAATATCAACCTAAGGTCTGGTCTAATGCTCCTATCATTGAGGAGTATGAATCAAATAGTGAAGACGAGTATGTGTCTATACCAACAAAACAACAAGAAACACCTAGTTTTGCTAACCAGCAAGTAAAAACTCCTAGGGAAAATGTTAAGAGTCAGTTCACACATAGTCAAAAACCTAAAGTTGACAAGAAAGATTTGGGGTATGGGTTTACTGTAAGAGCATGTTTTGTATGTGGTAGTCTTAATCATTTAATAAGAGATTGTGATTTCCATGAGAAGAGGATGGCTAGAAAAGCTAACTTAAACAGTGGGTGGAACAAAAAGACTAGTCAAAAGGAGCTAAGGGAAACTTGGAACAATTTGAAAAGAGTGAATAAACAAAACTAATTTGTTCCTTCAGCAGTACTAACTAGAACTGGTAAAATTCTAGTTAGTACTGCTAGAGCTAGCAGTACTAAAAATTTTAGTACTGCTAGGCAAAGTTTTAACAGACAGACAGTACTAAAATAGTATGCATTGTGAAAGTTTAATATGTTAGCCCATTGTGAATAGAGTTAGACCAGCAAATGTTTTTCACAAAACTCATTCACCATCTTCAAAGCCTTTTAAAAAGACAACAGTACTTAGAACAGATTTTTCAAAACAAAAAGTTAATACTGCTAAGGTAAATGCAGTTAGTACTGTTGGGGGAAAAAGGGAAACTGCTGTTAAGCCCTCAGCAGGTTGTAATTAGAGACCACAAAGATACAACTGGTATAATTTCTCCAAATACAATGGTGGATCCAGTCTTAGAAATTGTTACACTTTCAAAGATCCACTAGGCAGACTCAAGCCCAAACAGGCTTGGGTCCCTAAGAGATTCTAATCTCTTTCTTTTAATGTGCAGGATTATCCACATAGAGCTCTAAAGAATAAAGGAATTGTTGATAGTGGATGTTCCAGGCACATGACTGGAAATAAGGCCTACCTTGCTGAATTTCAAGACTTTAATGGTGGCCCTGTTGCTTTTGGAGGTAGTAAAGGTTATATCACTAGTAAAGGGAAAATAAAAACTGGTAAGTTAGATTTTGAGG
This sequence comes from Tanacetum coccineum, assembly GCA_026074375.1. Taxonomy (NCBI): domain Eukaryota; kingdom Viridiplantae; phylum Streptophyta; class Magnoliopsida; order Asterales; family Asteraceae; genus Tanacetum; species Tanacetum coccineum. Next base: position 82,825 of record BQNB010009885.1, read on the forward strand.
ATGTGTGCTTTGTGAAAGAACTTCAGCATTTCAATCTCTTCTCTGACTCTGAAAGTCTTGTTTTGTCTTCTGAGTTTAAGTTACCTGATGAAAATCAAGTATTACTTAAAATCCCCAGACAAAACAATATGTACAGTTTCAATTTAGAGAACATTGTTCCTTTAGGAGGATTGGCTTGTTTAATTGCAAAGGCTATAACTGATGAATCTAACAAATGGCATAGGAGGTTGGGTCATGTTAATTTCAAAAACCTAAACAAACTAGTAAAGGGAAACCTTCTAAGAGGTTTACCTTCAAAGCTTTTTCAAAATGACCACACTTGTGTTGCTTGTCAGAAAGGAAAGCAACACAAGGCCTCCTGTAAGGCCAAAGCAGTAAGCTCTATTAGCCACACCTTACAACTTCTTCATATGGATTTATTTGGACCTACATCTGTAAGAAGTTTAAACCATAAGACTTATTGCCTGGTTATCACTGATGATTTTAGCAGGTTTAGTTGGGTGTTTTTCTTAAGAACTAAGGATGAAACTAGTGGAATCCTTAAGGACTTTATAAGACAGATAGAGAACCAATTGAATCAAAAAGTTAAAACTATTAGATGTGATAATGGTACAGAATTTAAAAACAGGGATGTTATTGAATTCTGTGGGTCAAAAGGGATCAAGAGGGAATATAGCAATGCAAGAACTCCACAACAAAATGGAGTTGCTGAAAGAAAGAACAGGACCCTTATTGAGGCTGCTAGGACCATGCTTGCAGATTCATTTTTACCTAACACTTTTGGGCTTGAAAGCAGTTAGTACTGCTTGTTATGTTTTAAAACAGAGTATTAGTGGACCAAGCCTCAAAATAAGACACCTTATGAACTTTTAACTGGTAAGATACCAATTATAAGTTATATAAGACCTTTTGGGTGCCATGTGACCATCTTGAATACCATTGACCACCTTGGCAAGTTTGCTGGAAAATCAGATGAGGGATTTTTAGTTGGGTATTCTCTACAAAGCAAGGCTTTTAGGGTATACAATTTAGAAACCAAGAGAGTTGAAGAAAACCTGCACATCACTTTCTTAGAGAACAAACCAAATGTTGCAGGAAAAGGACCAACTTGGCTTTTTGATCTTGATTATTTAACTGATTCTATGAATTATCATCCTGTTAGTTCAGAGAATCAAGCTAACTTACATGCAGGTCAACAAGAAGCTAACCAAAATGCAGGTACAGAAGAGATTATTGATGCAGGGGATTCTGACAAAGAAGATGAATCTGCTCAAGACTGTTTTGTACTGCCAATATGGCCTTCTTATTCTTCAACAAATACTCCAGCATTAACAACAGATGATAAGAGAGAAGGTCCAAGAGAGGAAGAACAAGTCTTTATGGATGAACTTGAAAGACTTAAGAAGCAAGAAAAGGAAGCTTATGAGGAAGCTGAAGCTCTCAGGAAGAAGTTTGAGACCTTGGTTATAAAAGAAGGAGCTGCTAAGCCTAGCAGTACTAACATTTTTAGTACTGTTAGCACACCAGCTAAAGCTAGCAGTACTAACTTAGTTAATACTGTTAGCATACCAGTTAGTACTGCCAATCCTTATGAGGGACTATCTCTTTCTGATCCAACAAATCCTGAAGAAGATGATTCAGAAATACCTCCACTTGAAGATATCTATCAAAATTCCACTGATGGTATTTTCACTACTTCATCTTTTGATGATGAGGGTGCAGTGGCTGACTTCACAAACTTGGAAACTGTTGTGAATGTTAGTCCTATTCCCACATCAAGGATTCACTCCACTCATCCTAAAGCACTAATTCTAGGAGATCCAAACTCAGCAGTTCAAACAAGAAGCAAAGTAAATAAAAGTTCTGGAGCTCATGCTTTTGTAAGCTATGTTCAAAAGCAAAAGAGAACAAACCACAAGGACTTTCATCATTGTTTATTTGCTTGTTTTCTGTCTCAACATGAACCCAAGAAGATTTCAGAAGCTCTTGAAGATGAAAGCTGGGTTGATGCTATGCAAGAAGAATTGTTGCAGTTTGAGATACAAAAAGTTTGGGTCTTAGTAGATTTGCCTTATGGGAAGAAGGCTATCGGTACAAAGTGGGTTTATCGAAATAAGAAGGATGAAAGAGGAGTGGTGGTCAGAAATAAAGCAAGGTTAGTTGCTCAGGGTCATAGGCAAGAGGAAGGGATAGACTATGATGAGGTTTTTGCTCCTGTGGCAAGACTTGAAGCCATAAGGATCTTTTTAGCCTTTGCCTCATATATGGGCTTTATAGTCTATCAAATGGATGTTAAAAGTGCCTTCCTTTATGGGAAGATTGATGAAGAGGTCTATGTGTCTCAACCACCAGGTTTCCTAGATCCTAAACATCCTCAGAAAGTATATAAAGTTGTCAAAGCTCTCTATGGGCTACATCAAGCTCCCAGAGCCTGGTATGCTACTTTATCTACTTTCTTATTGAAGAATGGATACAGAAGAGGAACCATTGACAAAACTCTCTTCCTAAAGAAGGACAAACATGATATCATACTAGTTCAAGTCTATGTGGATGATATCATCTTTGGGTCTACAAAGAAATCTTGGTGTGATGAGTTTGAGGCATTAATGAAGAGTAGATTTCATTTGTAGACCCAGAGAAAGCAGATGGTATCTTTATAAGAGAGCTTACTTTCTTTCTTGGATTACAAGTCAAACAGAAAGCAGATGGTATCTTTATAAGTCAGGATAAATATGTTGCAGA